>PVJI01002757.1:0-138378 GCA_004026765.1 Micronycteris hirsuta | reverse complement strand
AAGAAAGAGGCAGTCCCTAGGAACTGAAACCTATAGGGTTTCACAATCATTAACTAAAGTTCACCCTTTCTATGGGCAAATCCCATGATATCAGCTCGGGCTGGGCCAGTAGGCTGGACTCTCAGAGACTCCCAGGGCCTGAGAAGAGGCTGTTCTCTCACAGCCTCCAGGGTGTCAGAGGCAGCAGCCACCACAGGTCTTTGGAGCAGTCACTGTGGTCCAGGCTCTGCTCACCAGCTCTCGAAGTTCTATGGTACCCGTTCACTCTGTAGGAACTAACTCAGGGGTCCAACTCGCCTGCATCTGGGGGATACTGCAGGGACGTCCAGTTCGGTCGGAATGCTTTAGGAAAGGGGCACTGTTCTATAAAGTGCAGAACGTGATTTCATAGAAGAAGAAAATACTTTTCCTTTCCCCTCTTAGGTTCTGTGGTTGGACCCGAGGATTAAGCGGACATAGGACAGGTTAACAGGAGAGAAGCATGCAACTTTTGTTTAATATTTTTACATGTACATAGAAGCCATCTTAATGAGAATGAAGACCCCGAGAGACGCTTAGGACTGAGAGTTTATCTACCTTTTTTAAACAAAGAATAATAAATTTGTAGAAAAGTAACAAGACAAAGGAAAAAGTAGGCTTCTAGGGGGCAGTAAGTAGGGGGACAGTGACAAGGAAATATGTGGGGCAGCTAGACGGTGAGGACTATGGTGGTAGGTTTGCTTGTACAGATCCATGTTGGTGTCGACTCTCCCTGGCAATAAGAACATTCCGCTCTTCCTGCTTTTCTCACTGGAAGTTGTATGACCTGTTTTTAGGTTGAAAGGAGGAGGTCAGAGAGCTCTTCCTGCATCTGCTGTTTCTCAAGTGCTTTCAGTTCAAAAGAATCAGTATGCCGAGTGGCGTGTTTGGGGGTGGCACCTTCCGAGCCCCTTCGGTTTGAATCTCAGTTTTGCTATTTTCCATCTGTGCAATGTTGGGCAAGTTAACTCCTGTGCGCTTCAGTTTTCTCACCTGTCAAATGGAGATAATATCTCATTTCTTAATATACAAATGAAATAACACATGCACACTGTTTAGCGTCAGTCTGAGCTTGAAGTAGGCCCTCAATAAATGATAGACTAAAAATATCTCAGCCAAAGAAGAAATGGAAGTACAAGTTTCTCCTTGGTCTGCTCATTTATATAGGGCAACAATGTTCATCTGGTGTACCTCAGGAATTCTTAAAACATGTGATACCTGACTATTTAGTCAGGAACACTGACCTCTTTCCCCTTAGATTGTCAAAATAAAAGGATGACAACAGCCAACACAACAATAGCCATCAGTGTGAATGAATCAAAATTATACCTATTTTTTGTCATATTGCCAAAAAATATAAAGTATTCTTTAGTGTGCTACAGAATTTTAGTAATTACTTCATGTGTGCCATGAGCTGAAAAAGGTTGAAAATTGCTGACCCAGGGGTGGCCCTCTCTCCTGAGTTTATGACAAATAGGAGACTATATTTGATCATGGAGTTCCTTGGCGAAATCAGATCCAACAGAAGTGGGCTGAGAGAGGGTACCGCTGAGGTCAGGGCCCTTTGTTTCTCTGAGGAAGTTCCTGTCAGGCCCCTGAGTGCTGGGGGTCAAGGCAGCTCTGTCCTGACTGTGCTGGAATCCACAGGACCTTCATGCTCTTTAGTCACTCCTTGGTAATCCTCAGCTGCAGGGGTAACACCTTTTGATTGACACGTGGTTCTCTCTGAACCCTTGATGATACCCTTGACCTAACTGGATTCACTATGCCCCCAGCTGAAGGGCAGCTCTGGTCTCCTGATGAGCTCAAGGATGCATCACACACAACCTCTTACAGCATCTACAATGTACCAGTGTAATCTAATGCCAAGGACATGGCAGTAAATAAAGAGGAGCAAATGCCTACCCTCATGGGCTCATATTCCAGTGGGGAGTCAGGCAATAAACAAGAATATAATGTACAAAATAATGTGATGTGATATAATATGATATGGTATGGCATAGTGTAGTATAATATTATATAATATGGTGTGGAATAGTATATAATAGAAAACATATAATATGATATAATACAATAGAATACGATACAAATGGTGTGACATAATATAATATAAATGGTATAATATATACTATAATGTAACATAATATGAATCAGTGCTAAGAGAAATAAGCAGCAGTAGAAATCAGGAAAGGCCTCTTCGAGGAACTGATGTTTATGCAGAATCTTGGATAAAGTGAACAAGTGAAGCATGAGAATACCTGGGATACAGATGATCCAGGCAGGGGAATGACAAACACAGATTTCTCGAAGGAGAAGGGTGATGGTTGGGTGGGAACACCGGAGCGGCTGAAGTAAAGCGAGGAGAGGACAGGAAATGAGGTTGAGAGGTAGTGCGAAGCCAAACTGGTCTTATAGGTCGTGAGAGGGACTTTGGCCTCTATTCTGAATGAGACCGGAAGCTATTGAAGGTCTTCGTGATTGGCCTAATTTACATCTTTAAAGTGGCGCTCTGGTTGCCGTAGAGAGACCAGAGACTTAAAGCGGGCAGGGCAGGAAAAGGAAGACCAGCGAGGACTCTTTGGCCGTGTTCGCGAAGCGGGGTGTTTGTGGCTTGGAGGTGGGCGGCCTTGGTGGGGGAGATGAGAAGCGTGCTATGCACGGTGTATTTCGGAGGTAGAGGTGAGAGTACTGGGGGACGGATTGGATATGAAGGGGAGCGAATGCAATGGGAGAGTCAATGGTGACTCCCACTCCTATGATTTGGGCGACTGGTGAATGGCCTTGCTATTTACAACTGGCTTAGGAATAGGCTGCAGAAACTTGAAATCCAAAGTCAGCTTCGAGATGGCTGTCAGACATCTGAATTGGTTGCTGCGTGGCCTTTTACATGTAAGAGTGCTTGGAAAACTAATTGAAGTCCTTGCTTTCCCACGTCAGAGATGCAGCAAACACTCCCAAGTCTGTGATCACAGAACTGAAATCTTGGGGAGCACCCACGGAAGGCACTCTGAATGCTCATTCTTAGGAAAGATGCAGAGTGGGTGTGACCAAGGCAGGGGCAGCTAAAAGTTACATTGAATTAGTGATGAATGATATTTGAGCATGGACAGATGTTCGACACTGTATTTGGATTTTGATCTTTGTGTGAATAGAAAAGGAAAACTTGTCCTGGCTGGTGTAGCTCAGTGGACTGAGCGCGGGCTGCAAACCAAAGGGTCGCCAGTTCGATTCCCAGTCAGGGCACAGGCCTGGGTTGCAGGCCAGGTCCCCAGGTGGGCCACGTGAGATGCAACCACACATTGATGTTTCTCCCCATCTCCCTCTCCCTTCTGTCTAAAAATAAATAAATAAAACCTTAAAAAAAAAAAAGAAAAGGACAGGAAAACTTGACTTACCATTTAATAAGCACTTTTAAACCCATCATCCTATTTATCTGATAAGGGAAGAATTATTATCTTCATTTTAGAGACAATGGAATTCAAAGAAGTTCAATGACTTACCCAAGATCACACAACTAACAGGTAAGGGAATCCTCAAATCTAAGTTTTTGACCCTAAAAACATTTTCATTTTATTATGTTGTTTCCATTTTTGTCATGGGTATTTTAGAGTAGTCACATAATGATTATGCCAATATAAAAAAATAAAATCAATAGTATCTAATATGGGTTTTAAATGTCCTCTTTGTCCCTTATTAACTGCAAATAACTCATGTGCTTAGCCCTGACTCCCCCCACCCCAACCCAGGGGACTTCTGCTCCAATCCTGTCTTCTCAGGCAGCTTTGCTTCCTTGGCAACTAAATGGCTAATGAGCTTCACCCCCAACTCCTGTCTCTCTCAACGAATTTCTTTCTATCAGTGGCTCATTTGCATTGAAAGAGGTTTTCATGGCAAGCAATATTTTGGGGAACATTTTACACATCCTGTTGCTGAAATTCTAAGAGAAGCGAAAGCTGCTTCAAAAAGGCCCCCAAACTTTCCCCTCATTGGATCATTTCAAAACACAATTAGAAGAGAACAGTTTTTCAATGAGCATTTCAGTAATTCCTGAAAAGTATCACCAAAGCCATGTGTCCATGGCGCTCAACATCGGGATGAAAAATAAAATGGGGTGCATTGAGATGTTAATACTGGGTCGAACACCAGCCTTGGTGTCCTCAGACACAGTGCATGGTTGCCCTCGGGCCATCCAAATCCCCTTAGGGTCTCATCTCAATCATGTCAGCGTATGAGGCAGTGGGCAGAGTGCTGGACTTGAAGAAAGAATTTTGGGGTGCGGGTCTTGACTTTGACACTTCCTGATGCCCTGCTTTAGCTTCCTCATCTATAAAGTGGACGTGCTTATACCAGCACAGTTTCCTCAGGTGTTTGAAAAGAATAAATAAAGCAGCCCAGCTAGTGTGGCTCAGTTGGTTGGGCATCACCCTGCAAACTGAATGGTTGCCAGTTCGATTCCCGGTCAAGGCACATGCCTGGGTTGTAGGTTCAGTCCACAGTTGGGGCCTGTAGCAATCCGTGTTTCTCTCTCACATCGATGTTTGTCTAACTCTCGGTCTCCTTCCTTACCTCTCTCTCTAAAAATGAAAAATAAAAATAAAGCAAATTTTGAACTAGGTAGGGCTATAGTGTATTTATCTTTGTATCTCCACTGCTAAACACAGGTCAGGTAATAGGGACTGTTAAATAATTTAGGAATAAGTGTAGTATAGGCAGTTCTCTAGTTCTAGCACCTATTATTTATGTAGCTCTATTCACATTTACCAATTCCCTCTGGTACTTATTTACCATTCCTAGAATAGGAGGACACATAACCTAGAAAGAAAATGTTTACTACAAGCATAAAATGTATTGTGCTAGGTGTAAATAATTTTTCCCAGTCAGCCCAAGTGGTGAATAATCCCAGCTTTTGTTCTATTTGGAGCACCTGTTTGTAATCCATGTCATAAATATTTTCATGACTATTGCTTAGTAGTCAATGAGATTCTTTGTTGGCACAGAATTTAAGATATTTCCCTAATAAGGACACCCAGTGTTAAAGCAATGAATTTCTATAGCTATGCAGTTCAGAGAGTTACCTAGGAGATGAAAAGATAATCTGTCTGGAATTTCTGCCCTTGAGACCAAAGATACTATAAATTTGCTCGGGAGGAAAATAATCATGGTAAGCATCTTAATTTCTTCCATCTCGTTTCCAAGCAGATGTCGCTGTGTTTTAGCCTGGAATTCATCATCTCTCTGATACATCAACATTGACATATTACATCTTCATCTCTTATTATAGAAAATGGAAATGAAACCAGAATGTGAACGTGTCGGATGAGTTGGGCTCCCCAGAGAATGTGGGGAGAAGAAAGCCTCCCACTTGCCTTTGACTTTTGGATTTCTTGTTTCCCTCCCATTTGCCTTGCACTTTGAGAAGTCAATCTGGAAGTTCACATTTTATATTTTGCAAATGCAAGCAGAGCTTATTTTGCCCCAGAGGAAGAAACACAGTGGGTGGGGAGTGGGGGGAGGTCAGAGAATCGCCTCACAAATCCAACGACAGTATTTAAAGTTAAACTCCAGAAATTAAACTCTATTTATTTCTGGGCTTGACTTTGCCAATCTGCTAGTTTGGGTGAATGCATGGATATGCTTAGCCATTTGCTTCTATCTACTAAGCTCTGCATTTAGAGGATGAGTTTGGGCAGGTGCGAACCCCTGCAAATGTCACCAGTCTTCTGATACCTTTGCAGCTCTGAGTTATTGAAGTAGCACTTGCAGTGTGCCTGAGACCGCAGTCACCCCACGGTGGGCACCAGGCCACTTACCTTGTTCTGGCCTCAGGAAAATATTCTTAGGATTTCAGGATCCTATTATACGTTGAGTGAATTGCGTTCTTCTTGAATTCCTTACGAAGTCACTCTGGTCCTTGGAGATTAGAAGTTTAAAGTCTGAAGGCCACACCTCACCGAGCTCTCTTCACTTTGGTTCCCCAGCTATTTCTGTGGCATCCAGACTTAATCCTCTTCAGACATATCAAGCTAACCATCAGTCAAAATGGTCTTTATTTCTTCCCACGTGCTGCAGAGATTAAGGCTGCCTGATTTTCTCCTATGTTCCCTGGCACCCTGACCACAGACTTGGCTGCTGTCTAAGGCTGATGTAAATAATTCTTATAACACAGCCCTGGCTCGTCGGCCATTTTCAGGAAGAATCCATCTTCCTAGAGCCACAAAAGCTAATGCCATTTTGGCCAGAACAGATGAACTGGATAGAGCATTAGCATCCTAGAATCTATTTGTAAATCTATGGACCAGCCCTGACTGCATGGCTCAGCTTGTAGGAGTGCTGTTCTGCGCATCTAAAGGTTGTGGATTCAATCCCTGGTTCAGGGCCCATGCTTAGGGTTCAATCCCCAGTTAGGGAATGTAGGGAAAGCAACCAACTGATGTTTCTCTCTCACATCGAAGTTTCTCTCTCTCTCTTTCCTTTCCTCTCTCTAAAAATCAATAAACATATCCTCAAGTGAGGAAAAAAATTATGGACAAGATAAAGAGTCAGTACAAATAACTGCCTACTGCACAAGTGAATGAATGCATGCAAAAATGAATGAATGAATAAGTGAACACATGAGTAAGTGAGTAAATGAATAAACACCCCACTAACCTCATTGCAAAGGAGCATCTTTGTCACTGGTACCTACCTATCCTGATGGGAAAGTAATATGTTTAAGAACCAGAGGGACTGGGGATGGTTGTTGAAATGTTGAGCAGCAGGTGACACCCAGGCATTCTGGACATTTTTAGAGACAAGGGCTCCTTTGAGAATCTCATGAAAATTATGGCTTCTATCCTCAGAAAAACAAACATATGCATATTTATACAATAATTATGCATACAATTTTGAGAGTGCAGTTACCCATCCTCTGGCCTAAGTTTATACTTAACAATCAGGTCTGATTTAAATGTAAATTTTTTGTATTTGTTTAAGCAAGTAGGATTCTGGAGAGAGTGGAAGGACGCTAACATTAATGCATGCTTACTAAGCAGCAGGGATGTGCTCAGTGTTTTATTTACATTAGTTAATTTACTTTTCATAATACTCACATGCGGTATGTACTACTACTTCATTTTCTACATACAATCTCCATATATGTTACATCTGTATAATATATACACGTATGCACACACATATGTAGACAATGTCACATTAGTGCCACCCTTATCATTGTCCCTGTTCTTCCCTTCCCTTCAGCCTTCAATAAATAGCTCTCATCCTCTCTTCCCTCTCAGGCTCCGAATTTAAAACACAAAAGTATTGTTTAGCACTTATCTTCAAAGGAGCCCACTCTCATCTGGTGGCTTCTCTAAAACAAAAGTCTGGCTAACTTCCTGGGGCAGGAACATGGACGTTTTCTATTTTTTCCTGTTGCATCTGGGTAGTGAGAAATAAGACACAAGTTAATTTTTCAATGGGTTATTTTGTATTATATTCTCAATAAAGCATCCTCAATTATGTGAGGGCATAGAAATAAATAAGACGTTCGCCATGTATTTTGAATTAAATTACTTCATAGGTTTAATTAGAATCAGCGGGAATCCCAGATGGTGGTCCACAGCTTAATGAATATATCCTTCAGGAGCAAATGGGTTACATCTTTGGGTCTCCTGAGTGTTGTGTGCTAAAGAGTGCTTTCAGTCCTGAGGAATGAGGTCTGGTATACAGGGTCGCGAGTCACTGGCATCGACTACTTAAACCAGGGTTGTGGAGAAAGTCACCCAGAAGCACTCGGGAGAGTGTGAAGGGATGACTGAAGACAGAATGCTGAGCAACACCACCACTTATCAAGTGGGAACAGAAGAGGGTTAACACTGGGACACCAAGAAGGAGCGACCAGAGTGAAGGTAGGAAGAGAACGTTGTTGAAAGCCAAGGGAGGCGGATTCCAAGAAGTAGAGTGAGGCCAGTTGTATCATGCCACAGGGAGAAAGTAAGATGAAATGTGGGCTAATCCATGAACTGAGCCCTCACAAGTTCATCGGCGATGTCAGCAAGACCCATTTCTGTGGAAGGGTGAGGGGGAAACCACAGCCGTGGGTCGGAGTGAATGGCAGGTGCAGTAGCTGACAGCTGAAGCACATACCAGTGGTTTCTAAAGGCTGGGTGATGGGCTCACTACATCAGAGTCACATGTGGAGCATTAGGAAATATAAATTCCTGGCATCCACCCTGCATTTTCTGATTCAGTAGGTCTAGGGTGAGTCCCAAGGATTCATTAGTTCTAGAAGGCCTGGTTTTAGAACATTAGAATGCCAAGGCAATGACAGCAGAGATAGGAACTGAACCCAACCATTGGTATCAAGTGCTTTTTATAGAGTGGTATTAATAATAATAGCATTAACCATGTGCATCGGTAAGGATACAATAGACCAATGGCCTCATGCACAGCCTATCAAAAGTTGTGGGGCTAAAATGATAAATAAGCTTAAAACACTATTCCTTCAGGTGCACTGCTTCAGCCCTGCTAAGTGTGACAAAAGCCTCTGAATGATCTGGGGCAGCAACTGGCCAAGGAGAACTGATTCCTTGGAATTGTTCGTTTTTTCAGAAGGGGCTGTTTCGATGCCTGATAATGAGGCCTCTAGAAGGCAACGTGCTATAATAGAAAGGATGGTGGCATCTTATTTGAGTTATTTGTACTCACATCTGCCTTGTGCAGTGACTGAGTCTAGGTTCTGGACCCCTGTGGGCCTGTGTGGTTAATTCTAGAGAGGCAGCGGTAGGCAGGAATCTGTGTGCCACCCAGCACTACCTGCAGACTAAACAAATAGCATTCCTTCAACCGTACATATTCACGTTTTCCCAATGAACACATACGCCATTATGATTAGCAATGCACAACTTAATCAACGAGTGTTAGTGAATATCTGAGAACTTCCGGAGGGTAGGAATTAGGCTGAGCCATGTGAGATTTCCATTTTTGTGAGTCACGGATAGTCAAGTCTGGGAAATTTCATATAATTTAATCTTGTATTTTCTCAATAAAACCAATGATACAAAAATTATGACCTTGATCTTGTGGGAGTCGAAAAGATTTTGGCATTAGAAAGAGGCCCTAGAGCAGCCAACCTGAAAAACGACTCTCCTATCCGGGCCAGGTGGCTCAGTTGGTTGGTCCCTTCCACCAAAAATTGCAGGTTTGCTCCCTGGCTGGGATGCTTGGAGGAGGCAACCAGATGATGTTTCCCTCTCATATCAATGTTTCTCTCCCCCCACCTTCTTCTCTCTCTAAAATCAATAAACATATCCTTGGGTGAGGATTTTTTTTTAATGGCCCTCGTGATCTTCTCATGGTGTTCATGTCTGTGTGTGATCCTCTCCCCTTGAGTGCAGGATGAACTGAGAGACACGTGTCCAATGAATACTACAGAAGTGGCGATATGTTGCTCTTAAAATTTGGTTGTGAAAAGACTGCTGTTCCCATCCTGGGTGCACTTTCTCTCTCTCTGTCTCTTGGATCACTCAGCCTGTGGGAAGCCAGCTGGCCCATCTTGAGGACATTGGGGCAGCCTATGGGGAATCGAGGACCTCCAGGAGCAGCCAGGGAAGGCCTGAGGCCTCTCACTGATGACAAGAGAGCCTGGAGGAGGTCACCAGTTCCAGTCAAGCCTTGAGGGGGCTGCAGCCCTGGCTGAGAACTCTCGGCAACTTGGTGAGACAGACCTGGGGCCAGCCTCCCAGCCAGGCGGCCCCCATATTTCCAACCCTCTGAAACTCTAAGAGAACACAAAGGTTCGTCATTATAGCTGCTAGGTTTGCGGTAGTTTATTCTTCAGTAAGAGGGAAATCATTTTCACAGGGAAATCATTTTCATTCAAAAATGAAAATTCCTCATTTTCAAAGTGTTGGGACTCAATGGTCGAACAGTTATTATTTTATTTTATTTTTGTGATTAAAAAAATAAAGTCCAGTTTTATTTACGGATGTGTTGTTTTGGTCAAACAGTTTTTAGTTCAAGCATACTTCTTCACATACATCCTTCGTGCCTTGCAAACAAGTTCTAATGCTGTTTCATTCCTGAGAAATTTGAGCAGCGTGTACCGACAGAGGAAATACAATATTTGGAACCAGAAAGTGCCACTTCTTAGCTGTGTGACCTTACAAGTCACTTAATTTCTCTGAGCGACTCTGTCCTCTTAGACAAAATGCAGATTTCTACAACACCTACTCTGTCTTCATGTTTATTGTAAGGACTAGGTTGTGTATACAGTTGATTGACCTAAAGTGATGCCGAAAGGCTAGTTTTTGTTGATGAGCTCATCATCTTTCAATAATGATAACTTGATCAGGGTCACATAGCTACTTGGTTGCAGAACAGGGACTTGCACCGAGGTCTCCTAGTGCTAAGCCCGGGGCTTACGTAACTCTGGGCAAGTCATCTTTACAATGTCCTTACAAGTGAAGTAAATAGACAGAACCAGATAGCACAGGGCCTTTTTAAGCTCTCAACAAGAGACACTGGTCGGAACCTAAGGAAACCATTCTCGTCTGGGCGGCTGAGCTCCCAGAAAGGCAGGGTGAGGTGTGTATCTCACACACCCCTGGTGCTCAGCGCCCAGCCAGGCTGCGAGCCGGTGCTGGCGGAGGCTTTGAGACGCGCTCCGTTGCGGCAGTAGCCTTGGTGCCATGCCGAGGCTGTTGGTGGCACTGCCTGTGAAGGTGGAGCTCACTGCTCGTGGTGCTAGCCTCTGCCAGCCCCTGCAACAGCATCCTATCATTTGTCACTTCAAACCACATGCACTTTGGATTTCTGCTGCTGCCAGGGTAATTCATACTGAATTAAGCCTCCCATTCACACAGGAAAGGAAGTACGGTTTACGGGGAATAAATCTGAAAATGTTGCCGTAGAGTTTTTGTAGAAGATGACGAACATGATGTTTTGAGTAGAGCCGAGGAAGTCATAATTCTAGTTGGAGTGTGTGTTTGGAATAGCACAGCCTGATGATAGCATTGTTGGCTAGTATTTACATAGGATTCAATAGTTTTCAAAACACATTTACATTTACGTTCTCATTGGAAGCTAATTATCCTCATTTTCAGCTAAGAAACCAGACCTCGGGGAAGTCAGGTCATTGGTGGCAGAACCCACTCTTGAACTTGCGGTCATCATTTTCCAGTGTCCTCTCGGCACTGGACAGCTCGGGCTCTGTCGTGGCGAGGTTTCCTCTTCTCTACAGTGGTCATTGTGTTGTTGTTGCTGGCCTTGTCCTCCAGAGTAAAACACCCCTCAAAACCAGGTTGTAAATGGTGGTATTGTGGTCACACGTAATGTGACGTTTATAATCGAAGGTGCCTGATGACTGAGTGTTCATGGAATGTTTATAACAGGCAGATCCGAGCCTGAGTGCCACTAAACATCTCCATGGACGTGGAAAATTCGTGCTTGATCCTGCAAATGTGTGGCTGTGTGGTTGGAGAGCCAGGGGCCTCTTTGTAGCAGTCAGAGGAGACGGTTTTGCTCTTTTTCTGTTAATGCTGGTATGGCCAAGGTAGTATGTGGCCTTGGGTGGGGGCGGTGTGGAGCGGACCAGGGACAGAGGCCTGATCATGGGTCAGGGAGCGCAGGTCTGGGGATAGGTCGGGCAGAAGAGCAGTGGCCTGGGGCTGGGCTCGGTGCCTGGGGAGGGACCCGCTGCAAGTGGACGTGGAGAGGGGTTGAAGACAGGCAGATCTGATCTGAATCACAGTCCCACCTGTCCTGGTTGTGTGGCCTTGGGAAAGTCACTTCGCCTTCTTTGTACCCTTGGTTTCACAACTAAAAATTAAGAAGATACTAGTGCCTGTCCTGTGTACCTATTCGCTTTGCCTGTGTAGCTGAAATCTCACACTGCACACGGCTTTAGCACAGGGCTCGGCAAGCGAGGGCAGCACGCCAAGTCCAGCCGGCTGTCTGCTGTTGTACGGCCCATGTGCAATGAATGGTTTCACAGTCTCCATTTTTAAATGGTTGCACTAAATCAAAAGAAGACCAATATTTTGTGATACACAAAAATTATATAAAATAAAATTAAATATTTGTATATAGTTATATGTGATTATAGTATGTAACTCTATGTTATTATATATGCAGTATGTTGCACATATTAACATGTACAAATATAAAATCAAATTTCAGTATCCATGAGCAAGCTGTATTGGATGCAGTCATACCCATTTATTTACTATGACTGTCTCTACTACGTTCATGCTACAGTAACAGATGTGAGTAGTCACAAGGAGACCATCTGGCTGTCAGCCTAAAATATTTGCTATCTGCTTACACCATACACAAAAATAAAATTCAAGGTGGATAAAAGACTTAAATATAAGTCGTGACACCATAAAAGTCCTAGAGGACAACATCGGTAGGAAAATCTCAGACATTCCATGCAACAACGTCTTCACTGATATGTCCCCTAGAGCAAGGGACATAAAGGAAAGAATAAATACATGGGACCTCATCAAAATAAAAACTTCTGCATGGCTAAAGAAAACAGCATTAAAATGAAAAGAGAACCAACCGTATGGGAAAACATATTTGCCAATGATACCTCGGACAAGGGTTTGATCTCCAAAACATATAAAGAACTCATATGACTCCACTCCAGGAAGACAGAAAACCCAATTAAAAAATGGGCAAAAGATTTGAACAGACACTTCTCCAAGGAGGACATACAGAGGGCCCAGAGAGATATGAAAGGATGCTCAGCATCACTAGCCATCAGAGAGATGCAAATTAAAACCACAATGAGGTACCACCTCACAACAGTCAGAATGGCCATCATAAACAAATCAACAAACAAGTGTTGGAGGATGCGGAGAAAAGGGAACCCTAGTTCACTGTTGGTGGAAATGCAGACTGGTGCAGCCATTGTGGAAAACAGTATGGAATTTCCTCAGAAAACTAAAAACGGAACTGCCTTTTGACCCAGCAATTCCACTGCTGGGATTATACCCTAAGAGCACTCAAACACCAGTCCGAAAGAACATATGCACCCCAATGTTCATAGAAGCACAATTTACAATAGCCAGGTGCTGGAAGCAACCTAAGTGCCCATCAGCAAATGAGTGGATCAAGAAACTATGGTACATTTACACAATGGAATTCTACGCAGCAGATAGAAAGAAGGAGCTTATATCCTTTGCAACGGCATGGATGGAACTGGAGAATATT
Source organism: Micronycteris hirsuta (assembly GCA_004026765.1). Classification (NCBI taxonomy): domain Eukaryota; kingdom Metazoa; phylum Chordata; class Mammalia; order Chiroptera; family Phyllostomidae; genus Micronycteris; species Micronycteris hirsuta. The sequence goes on along the minus strand of PVJI01002757.1, from coordinate 125,166 downwards.
ATGCTAAGCAAAATAAACCAGGCGGTGAGGGACAAATACCATATGATCTCACCTTCAACTGGAACATGATCAACAAAAGAAAAAAGCAAGCAATATAATCAGAGACATTGAAATTAATAACAATCTAACAATAGCCAGAGGGGAGGGGGAAGGGGACTGTGGGGAGAAGGAACTACTATGAAAGACACATGGACAAAACCAAGGGGGAGGGTGGAAGCAAGGGAAGGAGGTGAGTTTGGATGGGGTGGGAGGGAGGGGAAGGGAGATAATGCAGATAACTGTAATTGAAGAACAATAAAGTAATTAAAAATAAAATAAAATAAAACATTTGCTATCTGGCCCTTTACAGAAAAAGTTGGTTGACCCCACTTTTACAGGCTCAAGTTGCTCCCATAATACCGGGGGGCAAAAGGGTAAATGGTGTTACTCTTCTTGACAGTGAGGAAAAAAGAGGCTCTGAGAGGAAAAGTGAATCGATTAATGCCACACAATTGAAAAAAGAAACAAACACCCGAGTTTGTACTGAAACCCAAACTTCTAACTGCAAAGGACATTCTCTTAACCCATGATCATAAATCTCTGCCCAGGTTCACAGACTTGAATAAATGGCAGGCAATTGTGGACCGAAGGCTGTCAGGGAGACTAGCAAACGGGTTACAAAGGCAGAGCCAGGCAGGCTGATTACACACGCAGGAACCCAAACTTTGGACAGCTGGACCACAGAGAGGAATTCTGGTGCTGTCAAAACAGAGGCGGAGAATGTGATGTGTAACAAACATAAAGGGAAACTGACAACCTCACCAGTGATTAAAGAAGGACAAAAAAGTTTTCAATGACATGCCATTATATGTTCTAAATTAGATGAAGTGTTAAATCATCACACTACCTTACATAGGTGACGTTGTGGTGAACCTGGAGTACTCATATATTGCTCATAGCGATGTAAACTAGTGAAAAATACCTGACTTTAATTGGCACTATGTATTAAGAGCCTTGAAAATGCTTATTTTTTGATTCATTGATTCCATGTCTTAGAAATCTAGCCTTGAAAACAATTCTCAATCCAGAGAAAAGATACTCGTGACAGCTTAGCATCAGTTTGGAACAAACTAAGAGTTCCAAAGTAGGGAGCCAGTTAAATAAACTGCAGTATATCAGCCTGTTGGAATATTGTGTAGCCACTAGAGCCCTGGAGACTAGACGACAGGATAGAAACATTTTTTTATAATCTGAAGCAAAAATAAAAGAATAAATATTGTAATTTTTCTATGATTTTGCTTAGGCAAAAGTCATGTCTACATTGGAACAAGGATAAATGGAATGAAAATAGGCGAGTCCTTAAGGTGACGGCAGTCTAAAACTGTCGCTGGAGCGTGGATGGGATGGAGAGCAGCCCTGAGTTGGCCGAGTTGCCGCATTGGTTCACACTTACATCGAGGCTCCCCCTGGCCCCGGGGCAGGAGAGGGCCCAGTGCTGGGGCCAGGCTGAGCCCACAGATGGGGTTGTGGAGGCGTTCCTGCCAGGGTTAGACAGGCAAGGGAAGAGGGGTCGGGAGGTGGGCAGGTCTCCGTCAGCCTGTATTAACAGAGGCCTCTCAGCTAGCACGGAGGGTGTGTTGCCTTGGGAAGATGCTGGTCTTAGAATCAAAACTATGACCGAGTGGAGGGCCGGGTCAGGTGTGAGGAAACATGGGCAGGAGGCATGGTCCAGCACTCTGGACCAAGGGCTCCATGGCTGATCCTCCGCTGGGTCCCAAGAAGACAGGCAGGAATCAGCCTCGGCTTTGCCCCTGAGGAGCCCCATCAGAGGACAATTATAATACACGGGATACTGTGGGGAAAATGAACATGAAACACACCGGAACTGTCCAGAGGAGAGCACACCAGCACGGTGTGAACGCCCCTGCTGTTCCGCGACTCTCCAGCTGGCCGAATTGATGATCATCTCTGTGCTGATTGAACACTAGCATTTATTCTACGTTCACATCTAGCTCCTCGTGATTTGTGGATTTTAATCATGGCCTCTAGGACATTATATAGTGAAAGCCCTGAGAGGACATTTTCCAACTTTCTGCAGCAAAGACTCCCCAAAGCTCTTCTCTCATTTGGGTTCTTACTCTACACGGCATTTTCCCTTCATGAAAATCCTGTCTGAGCATGGGGTGACCCTCCTATTCAGGTTTTCCCTGACTTCAGTCATTTATCTTTCTTTTTCCTATATGGGTCATTGTGCCACCTTCCCTACCCACCTTTCCCCTGAAGGCCCCCCTGACCTCCCCCAGCGAGATGCGAGCAGGATCTTTGCCCTCCAACAGGTACCAGGACAGAGGGGACGAGACATGTCAGCCACGAAGTCCGAACGCCACGGGAAGCAGAGTGTGAGGCTTGGATACAGGGTAGGATTTGGGCAAGAATATGAGGGGCTTATTTGGGGGAATGGTGAGTGGTGCAGCTTGGAATTAATCCAAGAGTTATGTTTGTATTATTTCCATTTTCTGGAGATAAAGAGCATGGTATTGGAAGATGTCCTAGAGAAATGTAGGCCATTCAGGGGGCCTGTGAAGGGTTTCCTTCCCTCAGGCCTATGAACGACTGGGTGGCTCCAGGAAGCCTGAGGACTTGGTTAACGCGTTATTAGGAAGTATTAACAACCCCAGCAAAAGCAGCAGTAAAACTAGATGCTCCTTAAACAAGCTCCTTGCATTCCTTAACGCAATCACTATCAGAATGATTATTATCCGCTGAAGGTCTCCGTGGGGCATTCTTGTCTCTGTTTTACAGGTGAGACACTGAAGCTCACAAAGAGTGAACAGACTTGCCCAGGATGACACCGCTAGTGAGAGCTGATGGCAGAACTCACCGCCCCCCCACCTGTCATACCTCAAAACCTGTGCTCTTTCCACACTGTTCACCTGCCTCAGATATGTGTGAAATGGAAAGGTGGTGAGGATGGCTTGGGTTAACCACTTACTAGGTGCCTTCTCCAGGGACTGAGAGGGAGTGAGACACGACCTGGGGCATTTTAAGAAATTATCTGCAGGGCAGACCCCTAGCAGGTTAAGAGCTTCCGCTGCAGAGGCCGAGGACCCAGCTATACTTCTGTGAGACTGGGGTCATGGGGACATGTCTCCCTGGAGGGGGTTATCAAGAGAAGTGATGAGATCCTGAATCTGTGGGTAGGAAAATAATACACCCGCTAACAGCTGCCCAGATGAAAAGCAGGGATGTAAACATCAGTCTACTTCTGGAGAATTCTCTGTGATTTGTGGAGATCCTTCCCTTTCATCATTTTCCCAATCATCTTGCTCCAACCCTAATTAGTTGGGACAACGAGCTCACTTTTACAAACCAGCAAATTGAGGCTCAGAGATGCTATGCAATTTTCCTTAGGTCACACAGCTTGTTAGCGGTGACATTTGCATTCAAGTTTTCTAAAGCCATCCTTCCCACCCCATCCCCCTTTGTATTATATTTCTGAAGAGGTTTAGTGACCAGTGGGAGAAATCAAGATGACGTTCATCAAGAGGAGTTGGGGAGAGTAAGAAGAACGAGATAAAACAAGCAAACAAAATCATTAAGGCTAACCTCCAGATGCAGCAAGGAAACAGCAGGGACGAAGGAGTTCATTCTGAGGACAAGCTGCCAGAATGGGCTCAAATGTATCAGCTGAATTTGAAGTGCACAGAGGAAATGAAGGGGGTAGGAGGTACCTGGAGAAATGAATGGAGGACACATCTAGAGAACAGGGTACCAAGTTTGCTCCGGGGGACCCAGTTGGAGAGACTAAGGAAGGGAGTGGCAGGGTTCAACAGAGCAGCGGCAGGAAAAAAGTAAACAAATAAAAAGCAGCTGCCTGGACATCAGGGACTCTCTTAATCATTTGTGAGGAAAGCAGATGTTCTACACAAGTTTTGAAAGACAGAAATCATTACCAAGACGTAGGTGAAGCTCAACTCTGCACTAGAGATTCCATACGAACAGAGAGAAGGGCCGAATTCTTAAAAAAGACACAAGAGCATCAAAACTGGTTGCGCTCTTATTACAATAATTAAGGCTGACTTCTTTTTTTTAAAGGCACTATTGGGTATGAAGAAATGGAATTTGGGGGGCTCTAGAGCTGGATGGCCATCTTCAGGGTGCCGTGGGAAGCATTTACTTGCATGTCCCCTCGAGTCCTATTCCACTCCTCAGTTGGACTGCCGAGGTTGCCGACCAGACTGCCAGGGCTGGCTATTTCAGGATATCAACCAGGCGTGGGTCCCTTGGCTGTGTCTGAGGTTGGATTCCATAAGCCACAATGAGTAATATTTATGAACCCTATTCTACGGATGCTAATTTTTCTTTAAGAGTACTGTTACTGAATACCACAAACCATTTATAGACATAGCCAAATAACAGTTGCGATCAGCCCCCTAAGCCCCACAACCTGGAAGGGGATGTTTTCCAAGTAAATTTACAAAAGTTCTATGAGAAGTCAAGAAATTTCAGTATCAGGGAGTACCACTTGATTCTTCTTCAAATTTGTTTTTTAAGACATCCCCAAATTAACCTGTTATAACCAGTGAGTGTAATCATTTAAGGAACTCTAATTCATGATGACGTTTGGAAGAAGGGTGGTAACTTGACACAGACAGGTGTTTAAATTCAGCTTAATTAATGGTTTTTATGGAGGGTACACTTTTAGTTATGGGGTTCTATGAACTGTGAACTTTACCAGATAAGTGGATGATACTCTTTATTTTAAATTGTCCTATCTGGGGTTGACGTCACTACAAACTGTGAGTATCTAGAAATCCAGGAAGAAGTAGGGTTTAATCACAGGTAACATAAGGCACGGAGCCCAAACATGGTTGGGAAGATCGAAGAGGAACCATCAGTGGGCTCCAGCCCAGCAGATAACAGATCTGGGAATTTAGGGCTCAGTGCAGGGGTTGAAGTCACTGAGCAAAGTCATCCTCCAAGCTGGGAAGGACCCGTGAGGAGACAAGGAACGGGAAGCGGGGTGCTTTGTGTGGACGGGGAGCTGTGCAGGGCTCTGGGACCCCTTGGCCTCCTTGGAAGGACTCCCACCTCCAGGAGCCTGGATTGTGATGGTCTGGACCCGGGGCCCCTGGTGGTCGCATGGGAGCTGACGCTTATCTGTGTGTAGGAAACCTTGGAATGACATCATGTTTAGGGGCCCATGGAAAGGATAAGTTTAATTACAGGCAAGCATTTAACATCTGCCCTTTGTTCATCTCACCTACTAACCTTTTTGGTGGTATTTTGTGGAAATCATAATAATCCTGACAGTTGGCTAATCTAAAGAAAACAATGTTAGGGACAATAGGACAAACTAGTGAGCAGGCAGGTGTGTGTCAGTGTGCGGCCCCAGCCCCAGAGCCAGCTGTGGACAGGAGGCAGGTCCCTCCACCTGTGGGAGGCTGGCAGTCCTCACTCACACCCTAGAGAATGGGAGCTTTCACGGAGCTAAGGAAGGGCGGTGACAGGTGAGCTGCAAGAGGCCAGGGAAAACAAAGCAAATCTGAATGAGAACAAAGCTGCAGGCATCACGCCATTGTCCCACCTCGGGGGAGGGTTGGCGCAGGTAAGGCGAAACTGCTCTTCTTACACTCTTCAGTGCATCTCTTCTTGGATATGTAGCTCCACCTGGAACCTCTCAATAAAGGACTTCACTAAAGGTACTCTCATCCACGAGTGGTTGTTAAAATCAGTGTTTCTGTGGGAGCTGTGAGGGTTAGAACCTCATATTCTGCTACCTTGCTGACATCCTATGGTTATAGTTTAAAGAAAATAAAAGAACATTTGCCCAAAGCCAGGCTGAGCTCTGGACGCTAACGGAAGCTCTGATCCTAAGTGGATCACATTGAGCCAGGTAGGGAAGGCCAAGGGGACGGAAGCAGTTCGGAGAGTGAGGGAAGACGTTCAATAGGGTTACTCATGGACTGATTCATAAATTATTTCAAGTCACAGTGGGCTTCTCTTGGGTAGGGGGCGGGAAAGTGTGCTCAGTGGCTCAAGAGGGCACAGTTGGCATGAGTGGGGGGAGCTATGGAGGATAGAGTCTGGTACAGTGTGACGAGACCCCTTCCAGAAGGGTTTTCCAGATACCGGAAGGCTGCTCAGGGAGGCCAAGCCAGCCACAGGGGTGAGGTGCGCAGACGCCCAGGAGGCCTCCCTCTGGGGGCTCTGCAGGGTTCAAAGGCAGGATAGGCCTTATCCCCTGAAGTGGCCCCTGCACTGGAATGAGCTAATACCCTCTTGCGAACTTGCAGTCCTTTTTTTTTTCCAGGTAGGTTCATAAATTCATAAACTTTTATCCTTTCTATGGCAGCAAATGATATCAGAAAGCTAATTAGCTCCAGAGCCAATTTTCATGTCAGAGTGAAATTATAGGTTTCATGGTATAGAACAAAATTATATTTCTGTCCCTCCTCATCCTCCACTCCCCCACCCACCCCAGTTCCTTCTTCCTGTGTGTGCATCCAGTCCCCTCTTCTGTCTGGTCACAAATGTCAGCAGAGAGGTGTGGCTACTCCAGAGTCCCTTTCTCTTCTGTGTCAGGCATATTGGCATTTGCAAACAGCTTTAATTGAGTAGATTTTTCATTGCTCTTTTTTCTGCTCCTGATTTTAAATGCAAATGTTAATGTTTGGTTAGCATGGGTTCAGAATGAAGCTCCTGCTACCTGTGGCTGCCTCCTTCCCTGGGTTCTGAATAAGCTCTGGTGGAGTATTGCTACCTGCTGAGAGCTTGTGAGTTCTGGAAGGCTGGAGTCCAGCTAATTGCTAATCATGCTGAGAGGGCTGGGCAGAGCCTTGTCTCACTTACCAGCTCTCATGGATTCCTGCTTCCCACCAGCACTGATGGAGAGGAAATTAGTGTTCTGGAACAGAAAGGGAGGTGGGGAAAAGTGGCTCTTTGGACTTAGGTATTGGACTCCTTTTGTCAGCAAAACGCTGTGGAAGTGAGAAGGCCATCAGAGGCCATCGGGTGTGAGTCCCAAAATGTAGAACCTCTTAGACCATCCACTTAATGGTTTGTTTTTGACCCTCCGCTTGAGCACTCCGACTGGTGGGGGGCTCCCCCACTTACAGGGCAGCCTCTTTCACTGGCAGTCAGCTCTGTTCAAAAAGATGTACCTAACGTTAAGCCTCAATGAACTTATCTTCAGCCATTGGTTTTAGTTTTCACGTAGAGTGTGGTCAATCTTGTTTCCAAATGACAGCCTTTCGGACACTTAGAGGCAACTATGAGAGGACTTCAAATGCCTTCTCCTTCACTAGCTAAAGATTCCCAGTTTCTTCAGTTCTGTTATATGTCCAACCCTTCACACGGCTCCTCTTCCCATTGTGGACTCAGATTGTGTCTTCTATGAAGGGATTTGTAATCAGGAGTACAGTAATCCAGCTATGGACTGACCAGCCTAGGGTAGAACAGGGCTCCCCATTTTCCTCCCATTCATTGGAGCTCCTTCCATTTACCAAGGCTGCCCGAGATGCTTGCTAAGCAAGTCCTGTCGCGATGTGCTCCTGTGCTGAGCACACAGCCAATTGCAGCTCCAAGCTCTTTCTCACAAACATGTCTCCTAGCTGAGTGAACAATGTGTAATTTAACCCCTGGCTAAAGACATCCGAGCTCCTCATTTAGAGATGAAGAAGTATATTCTTCCAAAGTGTCAGACTGAGCTCTAATCCAGTGAACGAGCCTTACAGGGCATTATGAGCATATCATAGAGGACATGTTCATACTGTGTCCAGTTGTCTCTTTCAGGAAGGAGAACCTGGATGCTTAGTGTCCCTAGAACCTGGGTGCCTTCCTTGCCTTGGGCCTCCTCCATTGCTTAATTTTGGTAGAGGAGAGAAGTCAAATCTAAAATCTGTGGATAATCTTAAGAAGTTATCAGTATGAAAGGAACCAATTAGAGAAGGAACACGTAGAAGTGAGCTATAGCTTGGTAGAACGTATGGGGAAAGTGTTACAGTGATTTAAGGTAGAAGCCTCATGGCTGCTTAAGGTTGACTTGACTGTGATGGGAATGGAGAAGTGAAGGATACAGGGCAGGACAGCAGAGAAGCTGTGGCCAAGAGCAAAATTTCCTGTTTCCCTTTAGATCAGTACAACCCCACCGCCATCACCATAACACCCACATCCTATGAGACGTGGTATTTGTAGGAAAGACAGGAGAAACAACCTGTCACTGACCTTTGCCCCCAGTGCAGAGGTGTCTATATTCTAAGGTCTCACCAACAGTACTTTCTCCTTCCAGTCTTTGGGTATATTGCATTATACAAGGGTCCCAAAAGCCCCACATGGATTTGGCCCTCCTGACATCTTGCCACCAAGGATATTTATTTCTCTTTGACTCATACATGAGCTTCCCTGTGTCTAGAATCTAGAATCAAGATAACACTCACATTATATAAATTTTACATATCAAAGAGCAGAAAACTGGAGGATCCATGCTGTATTTATAGGACCAGGCCCTATTCTCACACACTCACACGCACACATGCACATGCGCACACACGCACAGAGCTGCAGAAATACTCTGAGGTTCCCCCAAACAGCCTCAGCCATAGGCAAGTGTAGGATGCTGGTGTGCTGGCAGCACTGTAAACAAGGGGAGCTAAACATTGGACCTTTACACAGGATGCCCAGTCCAATTTGTAACAATTCCACCTACGTATCCCTTTTATCATCACCATCTAGGCATTCCTGCTGCTAACATGAATCTCTCCAGGACATATAGACTCTCAGTAGTAATGGAGGGGTCATTTGATTTTTAGTGCCATCCCTAGACTCTGTAAGCAGACACTTGGACCTGGTATTCTTGAATGACTCCATCTGCATTTACAAGATTTGAACTTTTGGGGATCACTGTTTGCTGTGGCAAGAGCATCCTGTGCGAGGGTGAATAGCAATGCTGTGAATATGTCAGCCACGGATGGAAAGGAAACAGAAAAATAGTGATGCTTGTAAGTAGAGAAGGAAAAAGATAACATTCACAGAAGCACAGAGTCGCCTTTTTGTGTTTTAACCTGCCTGCAAGCTTTTCTTGCGTATGCTACCGCTGAATCCTTACAACCACATGTGAAGTACAACAACCATTTTGCAATTGGAAAAAAAAAAAACCCTATTTTTGGAAGACATGAAATGAGTCATTCAGTTAGGAATGGATGAAATTGGACCTGCACCCAGGACTCCTCCTCACCGGGCCCACACTCTATTCTCCTTTCCGTCACGCCGAAGGCCTAGAAGGGCAACGTGGTTCAACAGCTCTGCGGGTGAACGCTGGGAGCTCTGGGTTAGCGGGGAAAGGAGCCTTGGATCAAACCCCAGAATAAAGCTGACCTCAAGAGTTGGCTCTTGGATGATCTTATTGATTCAGCCAGAATTTCCTGAGTGCTTAGTGTGTGCAAATCACTGCAGAAAGGGACATGAGTTAGACACGGCCCTTGCCTTCAGGAAAGCCATGATCCAGGAAAACACAGCAGATTCACAGGGTAAATTTTATCACAACCTAAGGTATATATGGGAAGTGCAAAAGAATTAGTACAGGAGTTCTGAGGCAGGTGAGACCAGAGGGCCAGAAAGATCAGGGAAGCTTCCTGGAGGAGGTAGAACCACTGGATATGCGGGGAGGGGGCGATGATGCAGGGAACAGGAGAAGCCGTGAGTAAAGATGCCCTGCTAGGCAAGCTCACGTGTTCATGCTGAGGAAGGAGTCATGAGCGTGAGTCTCCTGGCATGATGGCGGGAGGTTTCTCAGAGCATGGCGTACAAAGGAGAGTTGGAAAGACAAGCCTCCAATCCCCCATTGACTTTGTTTGACTCGAAAGTCTTTAAAAATGACTCACCCCTCTGTGCCTTCTACATGCCCACACAACCAATGGGTAAAGAGCTAAATGAAAAGAAGAATAAACTCATATATATATTTAATTAGTACAAAATGGCCTCCATAAGCATGTCAAGAAAAGAAACGCATTTGGCTGCTTTGCCTTTTATTTTGATGGGCTTTGCTAAAGTTCTCTTCCCAGAAAAGCTGCAGAAAGATGACCTTGTCTCAGGATACTATGATATGGGGACATCTGCAATGGGCCACCAGAACTGATTTTATCACTTACATCCAATGTGCGGCCAGTGCAGCAAACTGAGCTCTGCACCCAGTGGGACGCGTTGTTTCTGACAGCTCATCATGACTGAAATGAGAACAATTAAAATTTTAAAATATCAATCAAAGGCATTCCTTCAAAAATAAAACCAAGTCTAATACATCCAGAGCTACAAGCTAATCAATTCAAACTAAAATGAATTCAATAAAGTTGTAGGATACAAAGTCAACATACAAAACTTAGTTTCATTTTCATACACTAACAATGAATTATGTGAAAAGAAAATTTAGAAAACAATCCCGTTAACTGTAGCAACAGAACGAATATAATACTTAGGAATAAACGTAACCAAGGCATTGAAAAACTTATACTCTGAAAACTATAAAACATCGATGAAAGAAATTAAAGAAGACATGAATGAAAAGGCATATTGTATTACTCAATACTCAATACTGTAATACTCAATACTGAGTGTTCTTGGTTTGAATACTCAGTATTGTTGAAATGTCCAGACTAATCAAAGCGATCTATAGATTTAATACGATCCTATCAAAATTCTGATGACAGATTTTTTCAGAAATAGAGAAAGTATCTTAAAGTCCATATGGAACTACAAAAGACCCCAAATAACCAAAGCAATCCTGTGAAAAAAGAACAAAACTAGAGGCATCGCACTTCTTGATTTCAAACTATATTATAAAGGAATTAAAACAGTAAGGTACTGGCAAAAAAAAAAAAAAAAATACACATAGACCAATGGGACAAAATAGAGGGCCCAAAAGAAAGAGTGGATCTCATCTGTTCTTACCCAAAAATAATTGTCATAATAATTAAACCTGTGAGCCCTGTCTTCTCTCTGGACCTCCATTTTCCCACATATAAAATAACCAGGCTGCACCTGGTAATTGCTCTAAATGTTAACCTAAAAAATTGTTGATTCCAATTAGCTCCTCGGTGTTTTGAAGGAACAATAGCTCGAAAACAATGTAATGTCAACTCTTAAGTGAAACTCTTAAAGATATCAATATGAATTAAAAGGAACAAAATTTGCCTACTTGGTTTTACTGTTATTCCCCGCCTCCACACACACCAATGAAAACAATGCTGTCGGAAGCAGAAAGGCACCCTCCGTAATCTCAGTGTTTACAGGCAATCTCTGTTAACATATTGACATGGTTCCACTCGAGATTCTTTTTACGTTGTTTTGTTGTTGTTGTTTGCTTGTTTGGGTTTTTTTCATAGTTAAGTTCACAGTATGTGTATATAATTTGGGGTCCTGTTCTAGTTCTTTTTTTAGTAATCCAAGCAACAAACATTTATTTGTAACTTATTAGGCATGAGGCATTTTGTTAAGCATTAAGGAAACAAAAATGTATAAGATACAGTCTTAGGTCTAAAGAATCTCATAGCTTAGATGGGAAACGAGATAAGAAGCAAACAACTAAAATGGAGTGTAATAAGCTCTTTGGGAGGGGAAGCTCACCAACCTGTGAGGGCAGACAGGCTTCTTGGTGGTCACAAAGACTTGTCAAAACAAGCATGAGCTAGCTCATAGCTGCTCAGCAAACACTACATTTCACAGCTACCTTAGAAGCCAAGAGTGGACAAGCAACTAAATTATGAGCCATGGGCTGTGGTTGGGTATATTACCTCTTCTGGATTCTTCCCTTGCCTCTTTAGCCCTTCACTGCCGGGTGGAAAGGAAAGTGATGATGAGAGCAATCACCTTCAACCACCTTCAGTGGAAGCTGCGCCATGAGGATAGTAGAGTATCAGGATAGGAGGGATTGGGTTCCTATATTAGACCTGTACTGCTTCCACTTGGATTGCTGTATGAAAGAGAGAGAAAAAAAATCACCCACCTTGTCTTAAAACCACTGTGGTATTTGTGTTTTTGTTATAGCAGCTGGAGCCTCATCCTAACTCGTACAGATGGCAGTAGATGGAGTCTAAAGAAGTAGGCAGGGAGGTGGGGGTGAGACACAGGAACTTGTAAGACATTCTCAGACATTTGAACCTTCTCCTGAAGGCTTTGGTGCGCCACTGAAGACTTGTAGACAGGAGAGTTGACATGATGTAGTTTGCATTTTAGGAAAATCACTCTGGCTGCTACATAAAGACAGGTCAAAGGAGGCAAGAATGGAGGCAAAGACATCTGTAGAAGGCTGTTGCCATCATCCAGTGAGTGAAGTTAGACAAGTAACTAAGGTATTTGACAGTGTCTGGAGGTGCTCAGGAAGAACCAGCATGTTTAGCATGACTGCACATGGCAGTGGGAAAGAGGAATTCAAACTTCTAGGGTTCTTTCCTGGATTCTCTAATGGGAGGCATGAGAGAAAGATCATGGTCTGGAGGTAGGTTGATCTTGGAGCTTCCGACACGCGAAGTTGGAATGCCTGTGGGACCTTCAGATGGAGGTGTCCAGTAGGAGGTTGGCCTTATTCTTCTGAGAGATCTTGATTGGAGTTACCAATTTGGGAATCATTAAGGTAGAGATGTTAACCAAAGTCATGGAAGCAAATGAAACCATCAGGGAGATAGCAGCCAGACAATAAGGGGCCTGTGGGCAGACCCCTGAGCAGAGGCAATATCTGAGGGGAGGGACGAGTAAGAGGAACCTGCATGAGAATCTGCACAAGGAACCCACAGAGAAGCAGAGAAGTGTGTTTCGCCAAGACCAAGGGAAGGTGGTGGCGAGGTGACAAAGGCCAGATATGCCAATGTTGCGTGGAGGCCTATTATGCTGGAGCATTAAGCATGGTGTTCTGTGAGCTCGGCATTTACTCAATACATGTTGGACTGAATTGCTAATTGGTAAACCACTAAATTGATGCTGTTGTTTTTAACTTAATTATTTGATCTGTTTTGGTTTTCATTAGAAACAGCACATCTAAATTGCATTTGTTGAGGCAAAGTGGTAAGCCCTGCTTATGTTAACTTGTGTTTCTTGGGTTAAATAATGGACTTAAAATTTAAAAAATGTGTATTTCTTGTCTTAAGTGACTATATAAGTATTCTTTATTCACTAAAGAAACTTTGACAAATATAAATAAGAATAAAAGAAGAAAAAATCACATCAGGCAAGGCAGACAGAAGCTGGGGCCTATTTCTTGTGGTCATGATCATGGTCTTGGTCATGGTCTTGGTCATGGTCATGGTCCATAGGAGCCACTTCCAGGGAACAGGACTTGGAAGAGGGTGATTCAGGTCACATGGCATGGAAGTCACATGGCAGCTTAGAATAACTTCTCTTTTCTTTCTGTGGGTCAGGGATAATTCTGAGAATCTGATAAAAGCTTTGGACCTACTCCCCAGAAATATCTGGCATGTTTGTGCCTAAAATGTAGTGTTCAATTTTTGTGGAACCATGTAATATCTGAGGACTTCAGCGGGAATTGTTTCCACTGAGAGCCATGCCCCTCTTCTCCCTAATTCATAAATGGCCCTACTAGAAATATCCTCAAAGGCCTCTGGTTGACTGGGCCCTTCACTCTATTTGAAGAGCAGCCATGGAAACTCTGGGCTCACTCAGGGTCCCTGACTTTCACCCACTGTTAGTGCCACTAGCGTCACGAATGGGACGCCTTTCCAGGCCAGAGGGGCAGCTTGAGGGGGTTGACTTCAACAGTTGCCTGTGACTCTCAACAGCTCCTCAAAAGGGAAAAAGCAATGGGCCTGGGAGAGGAAGACCGGGGTTAAGTTTCATCTTCACTTCTTATCCACCTCGTGACCTAAACAAAGTCAGTCCACCATTCTGAGCCTCCATTTCTGTGTTTGTCCAATAGAAATCATAATTCTTGCCTTGCCTGTGTCAGAATATAAATTCAATGAGTTAAGGGATGTGGAGGTGCTTCATAAGGGGAAAAATGTGACATCAATATGAGGGATTATAACTAATCATTAAAGCAACTAATATTCATTGAGAATTTGCTATGTGCTACCCATTGCATAAGTGCTTTGTCTTTATCTCATTTCATTCCCACAACACTGTGATGTCACTACACATTGTTTTACCTTATGAAAAAAAGTGAGGCTCAGAATGGTTAACTAACTTGCCCAAGGCTACACAGCTGATAAGTGGATAAACGATAAAGAAATGGCCACACCAGAGCAGTCAGATTTTATGGGACATAAGGGTGCAGAGAAAGAGCTCGCTCTTGTCCAGTGCCTGTTAGCCTATCAGGTACTTTATGCAGTTGCCTCAGAAGAATCTTGAGAAGTAGGTTTCATGTGTTACAACCACAGAGGACATAGAACAGTGCCTGGCACACAATATTAGCTATTAGAATTTTATTATTATTATTATAGTACCCACTGTACGATGAGACATTAAGTGGTCTGGCCAAGGATATAGAGACAATAAACTTCAGAGCTTGGTATTTCAGCAGTTGGGGAAAGTTTGGGCATTTTCCATTGCTACACATTGTCTCCTGCCCGTGGAATGCAGGTATGTGTTTTTCCAGATCTTCCACCCTCCCATAATACCCCGTGGCCCCCAAGTTCCAAGGTGTGTGACCCACCAGAGCTCTGGCTTTTAGTACGGTCTGCTACTCCTTTGGAATCACTATGCTGAATTGCCAGGTTGGAGAATCGGTACCATCCTGATTAGACAGTTATTGGCCAGATTCCTTGTCTGTCAATGTGCCAGCTGATGGGCTGACAGGCACAAGCCTCCAGCCCTGGGGACTGTCTGGTTTGAGCAGTGAGCCGTCCTGTTAGCGGCTGGCTGGCCCCACAGCCAAGCCCGGAAGGCTGGAAGGGAGGGTGGGGGGGACCGCCAGATGACGGATAGGAGACAGCGAGTCTGCTTAGGGTGTGGAGAGGCTTTCTCTCCAGCTCTGTTTTTATTTATGCATCATTTAGACCCCAACAACTTCCCAAAATAATTTGACCTAACTAATGGCTTAGGTTTATCAAGTGTTTCAGTTGACAGAGCACAGCTATTTAGTGGTTCGATTTGAATCCTGGAAACATCACTGGAGGTGGGTGATACAACTTCCGTATCATAGATAAAGAACACTGAAGTAGAGGTAGGGAAAAATAATCTACCCCAGGTCACATAAGTACACAATTGTCAGGGCTAAGACCCAAATCCAGAGCTTCGGACTCTAAAGTGGCTGAATTTCCCCCAATACACTGCTTCCTAGTGAATCATACATTGCAGGTAGACTAGGAACAGGAGGGAGGGTGCTTAAAAGAAAGTGGGGGTGTTGGGGAGGTTGTGCCAAACCTGGGGCCAGCGTGGGAGTGAGGAAGCTGGGCTAAGAAATGTCCGCCTGGGATGCTGGGCCCTTAGGGATTGCCCAAGGTCAAATACCCTCTGAGCAAATAGCTCGTCAGTTGGCCTGGAAAATCTGGCCAGTCTAGGAGACAGCTTCCCCAGGGCCTGCTGGGAGCCTCCGGAGTCATCCAGGAATCCTGGGGCTACTCTTACCTTGTGTTCTCTGTGGCTCAACCTGGAGCCCTAGCTCAGCATGAACTCTGAGCTGCTTTGCCCTTGGCTCCAGCCTGGCCCTGTTTGTAACCAAGCCATTTTACCTAAGGTGGACTTGGGAAGAGAGCTTTAGAAGTCACTAGTTCAATCTTTGACAAGTAGGGAAACTGAGGATTAGAGAGATGACACCACCCTTCTTCTAAGGTATTGTGTTGATGATTGGTGTTGCCAGAGCTCCTGGGCCATGTTCCCAAGCCCTTGGCCTTGACCTTGCCATGACTCACATTGTCGTAGAACTCTAATGGTTCCGACTATACCCCCAGCTCCAATCAGACCCTTGGCTGGCGTTGACTCAGGCGAGTGTGACAAGGCTGGCAGCTCTCCTTGTAGACCCAGCCTGCTGCCATCTCACCAGAGGCAACGGTTCATCCCAGCCATCGCCAAAATCCCAGCCTGAAACAGCCAGATGTCTTTGACCCATTCCATTTCCAGAGCCAGGGAATGAGATCAGCTTGGGTGAACACGGCATACAGGGGTGGGAAATCCTTTCCTCCAAATCCTTCAGATCCCTTAGCATTTGAGGAAGGCTCTTGGGTGTTACTGTAAGCAATAGTCTAAGATTCCTGCCGCAATGCATCACAGTCCTTTCAGAGTCTGCGTGGCCTGCCAAAATTTCTCCCTTTGCTTTCGAATGCATCCAGATAAGCCCCAGCTGAAGTCAAGTGCACTTCAGACTTCTTATCTTAAGTATAAGGGACTGCAGGGAAGAATTAGGAGTCGCGCACTGCACAAAGGTGTCACAAGCTTATTTACAGCAGTACCTAAAAACCAGAGGGAAATGGGCTAACATGAGATATTGAGAATGCTTCTTGCAACAGACACTATAAAATGGATTATTGCTGATTGCTTTTGTATGAAATTGCTCCCAAGTAGAAACAAAATGCTGGAAAAAGGAAAACATATTGTTAGGAAAATTTTTTTGGAGGAAAAAATGAGCCCTTCTTCAAACACTCGATTAGTTTGCCCAATCAGAAAAAATGCAGTCTTTTAAAATTATTTAAAGTCTACAAATATGTATTGATTATATACCAACTTGGTTAGGTACCCAAACTGTGCTGAGTTCTGGGGATTCAGAAGTGAATGAAAAGACCCAGTGTCCACCCTTTAGGAGCTCAGTTTAATGGGGTATATGACACATGGGCACGTAATCACAGTCCAGCATCATGAAAATGGCAATAGATATAAGCATAATTTCTATAAGGAGTCGGGGAAGCCTTTCCCGAAAGCTGACGATGACGGAGCTGGGTTTGGAAGGCTGAAGGGTTTTCAAGGTTGGTGGGGGAGTGTGGTGGGGCAAAGGCACAAAAGAAAGAAACAACCTGGTGTATTTAGGACTGGGAATGAGAAGTGAGAGGGAAGAGCAGTGACTGGAGACGAAACTGGGTAGGCCGGCAGGACCCAGAGACGATAGAAGGAGTGTATCCGTCCAGATAGTCTAATTCTCACTCTGAAGAAACCAGGGAGATTTCCCCTTTTCAATTATAAGCTGTTGAACTGAGGAGCAAGCATTCATTTTTGTATGTTGTATTATTATTTATAATTGCTTTATTAATAAAGTTGTTATGGTTATTTTAGATATTAGGACGACAAGGTAAGATTTTTTGGATTTATTTTTAAATTTACAGACAGTAAAATTCCTGCATTTATGTGTCTCGTTTTATGGTTTTAAAAGGCTTAGAGACATGTGTTCACTACCACAATCATGACACAAAATAGTTTCATCTTCGAAATATATTCACTCACGCTTCCCTTTTTCAGTCCATCCCCACTCCCACCCCCAGCCTTGTTCCCTATTGCTACTGCTTTGCCTTTTTCAGAGCGTCATGTATGCAAATGGAATCACACAGTATGTAAATAGGCAAGTTATTAACATAGCAATGACCCCATTCAGACCTTTTCAAGTTCAGGGACTGGAATGCTTTCACAAAGTGGGAGGGAAAAGAAAATCAGTGTTATAAGTGGGAAGTTAGTGAACGCTGAAAACGTGGCTTTCCAGTCTACTTCCAAAACACTGACAGCTAGGCTGAGCAAGAAAGGGCCCAAATCTGGACCCTTTTGCAGACCTTTTGTGTCTCCATAATCGGTAACTATTCTTTGGGAACAGACTTGTTAAAGATGGGGCGACACGCCCTGAGCCCCGCGGTCCGCTTTTCTCTACGCAGGTTCCCAACTCTGTCACAGAGACTTGGGCGAGGGTCCTGACGCAGTTCACTGGCTTCCATGAAGGGAACTCCCTGACCTGTACTTTTACCAAAAGGAGAATTAAGATCGTTTGGTTGGACACCCTGGGGCATCTGTGCCAAATCTTGGTGATCACAGCTTTCTGGGCTGTGACCAGAGGAAGGACGTTCCAAGTTCTAGCTTTAGGCATCATAATGGGCCTCAATGAGCAGCCACAGGCCGGTGGCCAGTGTAGGATGAATCTGGAGTCTGCGGCTGGGGCGTCAGCAGTGCAGAGGGTGATGGCCGGAGAGGGAGGGTGGGGAGGAGGGGGAGAGGGGTGTGTGTGTAAAAGTTTCACCCAAAGGCTGAAGTCTTCGAGAAGGAAGAAAAGGGATTTATTTGGTGAAGACCTCTATGGCCATTTTCCTTATATACGTTGTTTATGTTTTAAAATATTTATTAATAAATTTTGTGACCAAAGTCCTGGGTGATTTTTGTGTTGCTTTAAAAATTCAATTTTTGTGGTTTAAAAAAATATATTAGAAGTAATGCAGTCTCATGTTAAAACCTTCGCATCAGAATGATGAAAGGCAGAAAACAAAAGCCGATTGACTCTCCTTCTCTTCCTATCAACAGTTACCAGGAATTGATTTTCTTGAATATTCTCCTAGAATTTTCTGTGTATATACAAATGTATACATTTTCTATTAGATCTAATGGGATCATATTATGCAATACTTTGACTTGCTTTTTTTTTTTGACTACTTAGGATCTTAATATATGTTGGACACCATTCAGTGTTGGGACATACAGCTTAACCACCTGTTTTTAAACAGCTGTATGATATTCCATAGCATAGATGCACTGCAATTTAGTCTAACCAGTCTCCTATGGAAGGGGATTTAGATTATTTCCATTTCTTTCTGTTACAAATAATGCTGCAATGAGCATCCTTGGGCGTATGTCTCCATATATTCTTTCCAGTATGCTGCCAAGTATCAGCACAAAGAAAAACAATTTCTTGAATTCAACTTCTATGTTCAAATGCTCTTGTCTTTTATTTCTATGATACTTCTTTCATAGGCCCAGCCACCAGTTGGAAATTAGTCTTTTAATAAATCCAATCTTTTTTTCTGTCTCTCTCTTCAGCATTTCCTCTTTGTAGAAAGACCTCATGGAACCATGTAGGTTTCCCTTGAAGTCTTCACATTTTTCTTCATCACTGGTCTGGGTCTTTTTTTTAGGATACAAATATTCACAATTGTGTCATATTTTCAAATTTGTGGAATCTAAAATAGGGAACTCTTTATCTGATGACCTATATGATCCCTCCTCTCTGGATAGAGTATCTTGAGTGGCCATTGAACCTAGCTGGGCAGTGGGATTTAGATCTAAGGAAGAATAAAGAGAAATAATTTTTATATTTCTAGCAAGAGCATTATGGAGCCTCAGCTTCCCATCAGCTGGGGGAGGAGGAGAGCGAGGCTGGGAAGTCTGCCACAATATTTGGCATGGCTGGGCTTCCAGATTGTATCTATTTTCGTAGCTGTACAAGTTGGGAGGAGATTAGAAGGATAGTCAGATTTCCTGCTCCAGGTTGTAAATTGATAAAGGCGTGGAGGGAGCACTAGATTGGGAGTCAGAAGACCTGGTTCATGGTCCCTAGCTTCCCAGATATTAGTTCTAGGACCTTCACCACTCCAAAGCCCCTTTCCCTCAGCTCTGAATGAAGGAGGTTGGATTCATTGGCTCCAATGTCCCTCCATCTCTAATATTTTATTGTTCTGAATTTCTAGGAATGTTTATCCCCATCTAAAAGAAACATTATAAACTACTAGAATGGTTACCCAGTTCTGAAACAAGAAGATGCATTAGGAGTACCTTTGTTAATAAATAAAAGCAGAGGTGAATTGGAGGGTCAAATCTTGATCCCTGTGTCCTTCATTTCAAAGCTTTGCTTCCAGCAGTAAAGACTGCGCTGAGGTGACATGCAGAGTTACAGAAGGAGGTCCTGGGGCCATTTACGGGCTTCCAGAAAAAACTGTCCAGAGACAGAGGGGCTTGCTTGAGTCCCAAAGAGAAGTCCTCAGGTCAGTGTGCCTATGCAAGGCTGCACAGGCAGAGGGTTCCATCCCACTGAGGGGCTGTCAGAAAAGATAATCAGATGAGGGTGAGTTCTTCAGAGATTGTTCTAAGAAAACTTATATCTCTTCAGGATTCTTAGATCTATGGGGCATAGCCAGGCCTGGCCTGCCTAGCAAATTTCATCTTTTATTTATTTTATTTTATTTTTTGTCCATAAGGCAACTCATACACCATTACTTTTAACAACAGTAAAAAAAAATCTCTAAGTATGAAAAAGAAAATAATGTCTATTGAAATAACTGTAAAAAGAGAGGGCCAAATTCCAATCAACACAAAAATCAATAATATTTATATGTTATAGTTACAATTTATTGAACACCTCTATCACACAAGCTTCATAGGATTGAGGGCCTTGACTGTCTGGTTATATGCTGTATCTTCAGCTTTCTACTAGTATCTGATGTATGGTAGCTGCCCAATCAATGCTAACCATGATCCAGTTGGTATTTTAGCACTGTTCCCATTTTACAGATAAGGTAACTGAGGCTTAAGGGTCAAAGAGATCATCGCGCCTAAAAGTACAGAGCTAGCACGTGTCAGAGCTGGGACACACACTCCAAAGTGACCTCTACTGGCATTATGCTAAGTGACATAAGTCAGAGAAAGGCAAATGCTACGTGTTCTCACTCACATGTAGAATCTGAAAAAACTGAACTCATAGAAACAGAATGTAGAGTGATAGTTGCCAGGCGCTGGGGTGAGGGAAATGAGGAGATGTTAGTGAAAAAGTACAAACTTTCAGTTATGGAATGAAAGTGCTGGGGATCTAATATTCAGCGTAGTGACTATAGTTAATGATTCTCTATTATATTTACTTGAAAGTTGCTAAGAGAGTCATTAATAAATGTTCTCACCACACACAAAATTTATTACATAAAATAAAGGATGTGTTAACTAACCTTATTGTTGTAATCATTTTCTAATATATATGTGTATCAAATCATCACATTTTATAATCTTATACAATATTATGTCAATTAGATCTCAATAAAGCTGTGAAAAACAGTTAATGGAGGATATTAAGGACCATGAAAATAATTAGAATTTTTACACTAATCTCAGCAGAAGAATAAAAGCGGAATTGACAAGAAAAGAAAAGTCTCTATTGCTACCATGTCATTCCATGCTTGTAGGTCATTTCAAGCTACTCAAGGTAAAAGATTATACCTTGCTTTCTCATATGTACTGTGAACGATGGCTTATTTACTTGACTAAATATTCACCTTTTATGAGTTTCCATCCTTGTGAAAAAATTCCACTGGGCAAAACGAGTGATTTCTTTAGAAATCAACAACATCCCACATCTGACCACTGTGGGGTATGTGAAATTGGAAAATAAGGAAGTAGAATTTAGTGCTTTCTTGAGAATCATTATTGTTACAATTTTGAAGCAGAGATGCTAATTGCCTGGGAGAGCTGTAGGATTACTAACTTTCTTGTGAAAGTCCTGTGAATGTTGGATGTCAGAAATATCGAAAGTGAATCTCTGAAGGTTGGTGTAGATTTTGGAGAGAGACTTATTAGAAATCTCATTCTCTGCCTCACTCCTAAAATGCTAATTTGATGCGCGCACTTACCCAGAAGATGACTGATTTGCTTGTCGGCTGATTGATATTTGGCATTACCCCCACACTGCTGCTCCTGACTGAAAATGCAGGAACAATAATCAAATGTGAAGTTTCTCAAGAACCTTTCTTCCCAAGAAAATCAAACCACTTGCCCTTTGTTATCTCAATTATCTCCAGAGCACCTTGGAAAGAGCTTGTTTTTACCTTTTTTTTTTTTTTATTAGAGGTGTATGTGTGATGAAAAAAGAACCAGGCTTAGAAGACCTAGTATGAATTCCACTGTTACTATGAAGATTCATAGAAATCGCATTACTGCTCCTTTTTAGACGAGATCGGGCGCATTCAGGGTGGTATGGCCGTAGACTACTGCTCCTTTTTAGCGTAATGGAATTACCTGCCTCGCAGAGCCATTGCGATGCTTGAATGGCATGGTATATGTAAAATAAAATGAAATCGACATGAGCACATTGTAAAAAGCGTAGTCTTTGGTGCCAGCCACCTTGGGAGTGTATCCCAGCTCCGCTACTTCTTTACTGTGTGGCCTTGGGCAAGTTACCTGACTTCTCTGTGCTCTAGCTTCCCCATCTGGATAGGGAGATAATAATAGTACACCTGCCTTATTGAGTTGTGATGATAAAATGAGATAATGCACTCAAAGGTGCTAATAGCAGTGCTCAGCCCAGAGTGCTCACTTAATAGGATTATGATGACGATTGGGGTTTTGTGAGGCATAAAGTAGTTTACATGAAAATACGTATAGAATGAAAAACATCACGCAACCATTCATTCAGTTATGATTTATTGGGCTGATGAGGATATAAAGATGCTCTGAGAAAAGCCTCTACCTTACTGTACTGCTGATGGCAGCTGGAAGTGAGAGAGCGGTGAGTCACCTGGGACAGGGAACCAGTAGATGAGAGAATTCAGCTTCCTGGAGAAATAGTCTAGACAGGCCCAGTAACCTTTTTTGCTGGCTACAATAATGTATGCAAAGCACCTTCACAAACCGTCTTCGCGCTGCTCCTGCCCTTGGCCCTGTAACATGGCAGGTCGGTTGTAAATGTTCTGCAGTTGAGCGCGCAGAGGCTGGGAGGTGGAGTGGCCTTCGCAAGGGCTCTCTGCTCTGAGCCGTGGAGCCTGGGCCCCCTCTCCCTCCTCCTCTCTAAGCTGTGGCAGGTAGTCATCTGTCCCATGTCAGATCTTGTCCGTGTTCTAGGGTTCTGTGCAGCACGATAGTGGTCATTAGATGCAGAAGGTCCACTCGCGCAGAGCTGTGGGGATGATGGGAGAGGCAGGGGGCTGGCAGAAGGGAGGCGAGATCGGAAGTTTAGTGCGGTGTCAGCTGCCCAGGTGGGGTGCTGCTTTAACAGAGAGGTCAGTGACCTCTGGGCCTCCTGGATGTTCACCTCCAAAACTCTCCATTTCCTCATCAGAGAAATGGACTCATAGAGATCACCTTACCAGCATGGTCCATTGTAAAAAGTATTTAAGAAGATGAAGTATTGAAAGGGCCTTCATAGGCAGAGTCCCTAAAATGATTGAGACCTGCCTTCTCATCCTTCATGGTGTTCAGGACCTGATAGGAACTTCCCTCCTAGCCCCAAGGTTAGGCTGAAGGGAGGAGAGGGTCTGCTGTCCCTGAGCCTGTGAAACACCTGCTGTGTTCAACTCTGGGCTCTGGTGAAGGAAGAGGAACTGGCCCCTCTTACCTTTTCTTGACCTCTGGTTCCTCCTTGCTCTGTTTCTGCTCCATCCTACAGGAATTGGTCTGAAATATCAGAGAAGTGTGCCTTTTAGCAGGGGTCAACCTGGAGGTCAGCTGGACCAGCTGCCAGTGCATCTACCGTGTACACATTCAGATGATCCTCCCACATATCTGACAGCTCAGGAAATGCTGGTGGGATCAGACGCCAGGGCCAAGAAATCCTCTCTGCATCATCTTAGTAACATGGCGGCTTAAATACCTCAAAGGACACAAAATGTGTGTAAGTTTTAGTGCTGTGATTTTGCATTTTTTCTGTATTGTTTATTTCAGAATAGCACTAAGACACTTTTGAGATACCATAGAAGGGAAACAGACCTCACTCTCCAGGAATTTGGACTTACTGAGATGAGTTCTTGCGCTGTGTTCCAGCCCCACCCACGGTGTCTTTGGGAAAAAGCAGCAGGCCTGACCCCCCTCCTTTCTGCTGTGCTCGTGGGCAGTTCAGCACGTGCTAGTAACCAAGCAACCTGGCTACTATGGCCGTAGCTGATTGGATCAGGGATGAGCACATGACCCACAGGCAGCCAATTGCAAATGAGGGATGATGGTGAAGAATTGGACAAATCCAATTTTTTCTCTTGAGGCATTTAATGAACGAGTTTAGCATACTTAGCCATTGATATTTGGAGCAAAGGCAGAAAGACATATGGAAAGAGGCAGAGACAGGGACAAAAGTCAGCTAAATGGGGAGTCATAGACTAAGGATTTTCTATTTCTATTATTAATGGTGTCAGGCACTGTGATTCTGAGCAACTTCCCATTTCTGAACAATTCTGTTCCAGTGTCTACAAGGAAATTCCTCTTTTGTCTGGGAGTCCAGCTGAGAGGATATTTTCCCTCCATTTCCTTGGAACTTGTCCCAGGGTAGGATCTTGGTTTCTTTACTTCCTCATGTAATCTTTCCACAAATTCATCTCTTGAAGTGACCTGAGAGAGTCTTTGTTCTTCATATCAACAGTGGGAAACCATGTAGAGCCAGTGAGCCCCCTTTCCTTGCAGGAGAGGACAAGGCAACAGAGAAGCTGGCCCACCCTGTCCTGAGTGCATTGTCAACCAACACCCGTGCAGAGCAGCCTGCCCTGACCACCTCGTGGCAAGTAGAAGCCTGTCCCCACCCCCATCTAGTCACACCATCAGGTGCACTTATATTTTCTTAGTCAAACTTATCATTAGCTAATATAATCTTTGTATTCATTTCCCGTCATTACTATAACAAATTACCACAAACTTAGTGGCTTAAAACCACATATGTTTATTCTCTTACAGTTCTGGATGTCAGAAGTCTGAAATGAGTCAGGGGAGGTCGGCAGGGCCAGTTCCTATGGGAGGCTATAGGGGAGAATCAGCTCCTTGCCTTTCTCCGCTGTCTAGCTTCCTTGCTTCACGTTCCCGCATTGCACAGTCTTGTCTCCCTCTGCTTCCAACATCCCATCACCTGCTCTTCGATCTGAAATTCCTTTATCTCTCTTGTGTGGAGACTTGTGTTTACATTCAGGGCTCACCTGCGTAATCCAGGCTAATCTTCACATCTCAAAGTCCTTAACTCAATCACATGGGCGCAATCCCTTTTGCCATATAGGGTAACAGGCAGGGGTTCCCAGGAATTAGAATGCGAATATCATAAAGGGCCATTATTAAGCCTACCACAATCTTGTCTATTTTATTTGTTTATGTGCTTATGTTTTTCTCTCCTTTCTATCCTCAGTAATATAGACCCTCCATGGGAGCAGAGGTCTCATCTGTCTTCTTTGCCACTATATTCTCAGGGTCTAAGATTGGGCCTGATAAACAGCTGTTGAATGAATAAATGAGTGAATTCAGGGAATGGCAGAATTTATAAAGTTCCAGAGGCTCTTTTGGTCTGGAATCATACTAGTCTTTTGGATCTTTGAAGCCAGTGTTCTGTAAACGAAATTGTTCTTTGGAGAGCTATTTCTGAAAGATGCTTATGAAAAAGATCCTGTGGTCAAATAAATCTGGGAAATACACTCATTGTATCTTCTTAGAGATGTTTAATGCACATTAGCTATTAAAGTCTCTGAGAAGTCCCTCGATAAAGGAACTTCATTAATCAATTGTACAACCCAACAATTCTAAGAGAGTACAGGCATCGGAGTTGTGCCTTTTCTTGTTATATTATTTAACAACATTCCACAAAATTAATATTCAGGAACTCATGTTGGTAAATGCTGTTCTCACTCTTGGAAAACACCTTATTTTTTCTCTGAGCTTGTTGAAATCTTTCCTTTCTTCCTCTTCTTTTTCTTCTTCCTCTCCTTCTTCTTTCTCTTCTTCTTCTTTCTCTTGTCTTCTTCCTCTTCTTCTCCTCTTCCTCCTCCTCCCCTTCTCCTCCTTCTTTTTAATTTTATCTCTCAGCTTCTTTTGGTCTCTGCATTCCTGACTCTCTTCTTGAAAGTTCCTCTTCCCATCTGCCTTTCTGTCTTTCCTCATTATAGGTCCCTGTTGGAGAACACTCGATACCTCGAGGGATCAGGTCTATTGATACTGTCCTTAAGTGTCCCCACCAAACTTTTACGTTCCTCTTCGATTTCATGACCATATTTCTATCTTATGGACATTTTCTTAAAGTCCAAGTTTTTTAAAGATAAAAGGGAGGCTTATTTCATCATCTTAAGATATTTCACAGATAAGGAGTAAAAAATGTTGTCAGTCCATTGACAATTTGCCTACCAAACGTCCTTCCCTAAGCCCTGGAGGAATTATACTTTATGCTTTGGAAGATGTGTTCTGGAAGGGCTGATCCTGGAGGCCAGGACACCAAACCTGGTTGCCTAGCAATGTAGTAGCTTGAGCTAGACTCCATCCTCTGAATGGGGTCAGTGAAATTTTGTTTGGATAGGCATGCATTCTGTTGGAACCCCATGTCCATTGAAATCCTTGTTCTCCTCAAATTAAACTGCAGACTTTGAACAGTCTTTCAATCTTGGCATATCTCCAGGATCCAACCATTATCATTTAGGTCCCACAGTAAGCATGTGTTGGTGTAATTAAATTTATCTATTGTTGAATTGTTCATAGCGCTTTCACTTTCATTACCATATTCAGTTCTCTCAACAGCTCACTGAGGCGGTACTACACCCATTTATGCAAATGAGGAAACAAAAGCATGAATTCATGTGGCCAGTGAACAACTGACATTTGAGACGTAACTTCAGATCTTCAGACCCTTCTTCTATAGCCACTTTTATATAAAAAAGTTTTTTAAATGAACAAATATTTGTAAAAGGCTTTTATGTTTGCAATGCATCTTTATATACGTGATCATACCTAATCCTTGCAAGTATTCTGTAGCGTGGGCAGATCAAGTGCTTTAATTCTCGTTTTATAAGTAACAAAAACCTGAGGCTCAGGTCATATAACTAGTCAATGGCAGAGACTAGATTTGGAAACAGAGCTTCGAATTCATGAGCCAAATGCTGTGGGGGATTCCAGACTCCCTTGCATCCCAAGGGTCTTGGAGGATTCATTATAGGGTGCAAGATATAAAAGTGTGGAAAAGAGATTCTACGTTGTTCAAACTCAGGAAAAACTCATCTGACAAGGTGGGGGTAGCTACCACCTCAGGTATGTAAGGTATTAGAATTAGAAGTCAGAGACCTGCCTTTTGTCACCCGAGGGCCAGGGGACGGCATGTGGAAACCCCTTTCCGTGTGTCATTCCAGTGTAGGAGTGAAGGAGGTTTTACCCTCTGTCTCTGTTTCCTATTCAATGTCTCTCCTCATTGTCAGGAAACTCTTTTTTTTTTTTTATTTGTAAAGAATTCCCTCCTACTGCAATCTGAACCCTTCTCCTCTTGTTCTGCCCCGGGGGAGAGGAACCTGGTTAGTCGTCAAACCTCTCCTTTCTGTTTTGCCCTGGCTAGAATATAGTTGCCAGTTGTCTAGGTTTTAATTTCTCTATTGCCTGTGTCCTTGCCTCAAGTAACTCAAGAGAAGAAGCCCTTTCCTTTTAGCTTTTGAGACGTGTAGTTGTTAATATGAGAGCTGTCTTCTTGTTGTTGGTGGTGGCTTTAAAGTTATTCATCACCACTCCTGTTCAGTTCGGAACTCCAGTTAGTGACAAGATATAGGTTTTTGAGATGGCGCAAGGATGCAGAGCAGGCAGGAGGTCTCTTACATCCTAGAGCTGGATGCTGACAAGGTCTTGGGCAAGGCCACAAGGTGCTGTCTCTGTCAGTGTGCAAAGTGAGTTTGGACCCAGCTGAGCAGGCCTGTCCCAGGCCCTGTGGGAGCTCACCCCTCCCCCTCCCGGAGGACTCTGTTCCTGAAGGGAAGTCACCAGGCGACTCCTCATTTGGAATTTTCTCCCCTCCCCACATGGAATAATTTATGGTAAGCCCCAAAATAAGCTCCTTAAAATATCCAAACCGTTGTTGTTGTTGTTGGGTTTTTTCTTCCTTCCCCAAGTATTTTACATCCAGGCCTCCATCAGGCAAATTTCGGATAAAAGGTGATTAGTGTTTTGGCAGGATTTTCAGGAGGCTTTCTCTTGTATTCCTGCCAAAGAGCTTGCCAGACCCAGATTTGATTAAAATGGCAGTGGGCTCTGCTACTTGAATGTAATTAGAACCATTCATTAAAGCTTTTGCTGACAGTTTGGCAACCTGTGCATTTTTCAGAGTATGGCCAGCAGCCCGTGGAAACGACTCAGGGGAGGAACAAGGACCCAGCAGCCCCGGCCGAGCTCGAGGAGTGGGACGTCTTCCATGGCCAGGAGCTTTCTGCATGGCCAGGTTGGCGTTCACAGCCACGGAGAGCTGCTTTAATTGGATTAAGGGGGATGGGAGTGCTGCCTTCTTATAGAAACCAAAGCTAAGGGGGTGGTTTTGTGGTGCTTTTCCTAGAGAATGCAGTGTACGTAAGTTCTAATGACACGGATCCTCAACAAGCCCATAGCCGCCCAGGGTGGTCAACCACTTCCTAGCAAGGTGAATGTCCTATTCTTTCTATTTCTAGTGCCTAATACAGGGTTTGATACTTAGTAGACACTCAACAAATGTTAATGAATAAAGAACAGATGATAAGTAGAAAAAGAAAATCTTCCAGCTTTGCTCTCTCCAATCCATTCGCCATGATGATCTCTCTAAAATGTCAATCTGGCCATCTCTCTGCTTAAAACATTCCAGTGGCTCCCCTATCCTTACGATGAGGTCCACATTCCTTAGCATGGTCTACAAGGCCCTGCGTGGCCCTTGATTACCTCTATGGCTTTAGCTCTCACCACCCACCCTGCCTTCCCCCTCGCTCCCTTTGCTTTGATCACTCCAAGTTCCAAGCAGTTCCCGACATAATCTATTAAGCTCTCACTTTTGTTTGAGCTGCCACCTCTACCGGAACACGCTCCTGCCGTTCTGTCTTTATCTAATTCATTTCTGCGTGTTTGACATTCTTTGCGTGAATGCCACTTCTCCCATGAAGTCTTTCATGTGCTACTACTCAAAAGTACTCCAGGACAATTTTTATGGCCCCCTATCATTGCGACCGGCACAATCTACTTGAACAGTCTGTGTGTGTGTGTCTTACCTCCCTGGGGGCAGAGACTATGCCTATCACCTCTGACTCCTCAGAGCCTGGCACAGGACTTAAATATGGTAAACATTCAGTAAGTATTTTTAAACGAATGCGGTTGCATATTATGAATACATGTGCACTCCGTGATTTCGTTTCGAGGTGCTAACCATTGTGCAAAGTGACTCCCGTGTTCTGGTTCAGCTTGCAGATGGTTGGTTTAACCCTTAGCAAGTGGTGGGTGGTGCCTTTAAGATATTCCACAGAATAACCAGGGATCCGTGTGCTTGGCTCCACGAAGGGGCCTCATGCCAGGAATCACAACCCAGAGGGATGATTTATTTGGCCATGCAAATCCTGCAGTGCTCATGCCCTGCCTCGCCTCTGCATTGACGTGGACTCTGCTTGACTTCGCTCTTGGCATTGTCCATTGTGACTCTAAAATACTGCTTTGGCTTGACTCTGCCACCCCAGTCTGGCCTCTCAGAGTGCTATCTGTCCATTGTTATTGTGGAACCGGGACCCCAAATCTCCATCACACTATACCACACCTTGCAGTCCCATTTCACAGGTTGCACAGCTGAGTGCCAGAGAGGGTGGATGACAACACTGAGAAAGTCAGGAGTACGGCCGAGCCATTGGACACTACGGGTGTATATGTATCATAGCAACATGCAGAAAGGGGGAGGCGGCACCCGTCGTTCTTAGGTGGGAAGAACAAAAAAAACGGAAAGGTTTTAGAGAGTAATTCGTAATGGAAGTGCAGTGAACTACAGGTGTTTGAAGTCACCTGCCTCTGGCACTAATTTTAATTACCTATTTTGCTGTCCCTGCCGGCATCAGTTGGGTTGGTTGCCCAGCTTGGAAAGTGTGAAATCTCATCCACTTTCGGGAGGAAGATGAGAGTGTTCGTAAGACAAGGTCACATGCACTACTCACGAATCTTCATATGAGCCCAGCAGAACTATTGTTTTATAAAAAATAAATTAGCTAATAAATATATTCTTTGCATGTATACAGACATATACTTATTGAATTCTAGAAGTAGGTCTATCTGTACATCTAGACAGATCTAAATAGACTTTAAATAAATATTTTAAAAGTATGGAACATGTAGATTAGAGGACTTACATGGAGGGGACACTTTCACTTATTTACATACTTCATTAAGAAGAGACTTTGAGTCCTAACCAAAGGCTTGGTTGGCTGGGCGTCTCCTGCAAAGCGAGAGGTCATTGGTTTGATTCCCCATCAGGGCAAATGCCTGGGTTGCAGGCTTGGTCCCCCGTTGGGATGACTGATGTTTATCTCTCACATTGATGTTTCTCTCCTTCTCTTTCTCCCTCCCTTCCCCTCTCTGAAAAACAAATAAAATCTAAAAAAAAAAAAAAAAAAAAAGGAGAGAATTTGAAATGATTTTTTACTTTATTTTTTGTGTTAGTCAACATTTGTTTGACAATTTTCCCTGAGATTCTATGCTAAGATAATAACTAGACAGCATGTGTAAGTTGTGTAGTGTATATACATAAGGATGTAACTGTCACTGCAGGGGCATCTAAGCATGGAACAGCAGACATTGAACATTACATGAAGAGTCAACCACGGGCACTGGTCAAATAAACGGTACTATTTTCTTAGAACAAAATTCATGGAGCCATTAAAAATAATGTTGTAGAAAGATATTTATTGACATGAGAAGTCTTTCATAATATATTGCTGAGTGAAAAAAGAAGATGATGAAAAAAACATATATACATATAATGATATCATTTTGTTTACTGAATGTATATGCATCGAGAGATAGAAAGTCTGAAATGGATACAGCAAAATGGTATTTATCTTGGGGAGATAGATTGAAAAGCATTTTAGTTTTCTTTTTGTTACAAGTATTTTCCAATTTTTCTACAATGGAAAGAAATCACATTTATAATAATTTAAAAAGTTATAAATCAGAATTGTGCCGCCTGGAGTTTAGCGCAAACATGGGGCTCCAACTGGGGCGCTGCCATTGCCAAGGAAAGCGGAGGAACCAACTGTTTGGTTTCACACATGATGCTGGTGAGACTGCAGCCAAGGGCAGCATTTGTGTGTGAGTGTGACCATTGAGACCAACGCCGGAGAACTTGATCATCACTCACGCCCACACCCTTTCCATCTTTCCATATTGTTTCCAGTCTGGCTAAGATGCTGCTCAGAAGTTGCATATTTTGTTCAAGAGAAAGAAGTCTGACTCAAATTGAGTCCTTTGCTAGCTACACCATGCGTTTGCACCAATATTTATCCCATCTGTTCTGAGAGTCTGCTCCCTATTACCTACCAAAACTGTCAGTGGCTCCCCATTATTTACAAATCCTTTGGCCTGGTGAGCAAGGTCTTGTGAGGTCTGCCCCAGCTACTTCCCCAACCATCTTCCCCTCGTGTTCTTTCCAGGTGCCTTCCACCCGTAACCACCCAGGACTGCTTAACCGCTTTCTAATGACTCAGAATGCTTTCAGCCGCCATGACCAGACACCCAAACTGACTTTCAGAGAAAAGAAACATATTCTGTCACAAAACAGAGGTTCCAGAGATTAGGTAGACTACAGGGACAGCTGATTTAATAACTCAATGATGTCACCAAGGACCCCACCTCTCTGCTCTGTCATTCTTAGCATTGGATTCAACATTAGGCCAGAAGCAACTGGCTCCTGCAGTTCCAAGCATCAGGTCCAGACATGGCAACTGCTTGAAGACAAAGGGATACTGTCTTTCCTGTGGCGTAAGGAGACTCTTCCAAGAAGCCGTCCTAGAAAACTGGCCCTCATATCTCATCAGCCAGAAATGGGATGCATTCTGTTCCTAAATGGCTCATTTGACATCATGAGTGGACTTACTCTTCGACCAGTCAGGGCCATGCTTAGAACTGGGAGAGGAGTCGGTCTTCCCTGATGCATGAGGGAGATGCAGATATCTAAAAGAAATTTGGGGTTCAGTTAGGGAGAAGTGGAGTATGCTGGGCAGCCAGTCTGTCCAGCTGACCCATTCTTTCCTGTCTCATGTATTTGTTCACACTGGTTCTGCTGCCTGGATGCCCTTCTTTCTAATTCTTCTTGTTTACATTTGAATATTTTAGCCACCTTTCATAGTCTGACTCAAGATACATCCTTCCTAAAGCTGACTCTGGTCTCCCCGGCTAATTGTAATATCTTTTCCTTCGGAATAAAAACTGCAGTAACTTATATTTATTCCTAAAGGCCTTTCACATAGTCTGCTGTGTACTGTGGTTATTTGTGACCGTGTCTGGTTTTTATATGACCAGGGAGTGCAAGATGAGTCAATGCATTGTTAGAATGATTAAAACTCAAGGGCGGTGTGACCAGTGTAGTTTCCCATACAAGGCATGACATATGGGCCTCTGCTCTCCTCCCCTCTGTGTATGACAGATAGAACCGATTACAGCACTATTTCTCACTCAGCCTGCCCTCAGCCTCAGGATCATTCTCAACACAGTTCTCCGAGAAACGTCATCAAATGATTAGGACTCATTTTGCTCTTAAAATCTATTTGCTATTTTTGGCCTAGAGTGTGTAAGATGCAGGTCAGTGTTGAGAGTTAGTGTGGAACAGATACTGAGATGGGCAACACATGGCCCCCTGGGTCTAGGAAGCTGTAACGTGGGGAAGAAACACATCCATACAGAGATTCTTTGGAAGAGAGGTATAAGGTGACGAGTGCCATGGAAAGCACGGATAGTGAGCTGTGTACATGTGTGACCTTAGGGAAGACTGCTTGGACAGAGGATTTATCCAGTTATTCTGTGTTTCGTACACACACTTAACCAATCACCTTGCTGAACACTGAGATTATTTCTAATTGCTCAATGTGATTAATAATACGAGAATGAATGCCCATGTAGTCAAATTTTAATATATCTTCAATTATTTGTATGGGATAAATTTCTAGAAATAGAATGGCTAAGACAAAGAGTATATATATTTTAGGGTTATACATATATATTATTAGGAATATATATGTACACACACACATACACACAAGGTCTGTCTGGGAAAAGTCCAGCCATTGTTAATATAATGAGAATGGTATGCGGACAGCAATACAACCTGGCAGCCAAGGACAGTGGACTGGAATGCTCATGTGTGAACAATGACGACTTCACTATACTAGTCAGTGGGGGCGGTAGACACCACTGAGTGAGCATGTGCACTGTGTGGCCATCATATTCAAAGTAGAGCAACAATTCTACATCAAATTTTGAGTTAAGCTTGAACATTCCTCCACAGAAAATATTCAGATGATTCAGAAGGCGTTTGGGGACAATGAGAGCAGCGCAAATAAAAGTATGGCACAAACACTTCAAAGATGGTTGAGAATCTGTTGAAAATGATCCATGTTCTGGAAGGCCTGCAGCAAGCAGAACACCTGAGAAGGTAGAACATGTACAGGCGGCAATCAACAAAGATCAGCAACTGACAGTGCGAGAACTAGAAGCTGATCTGGGGATTCCAAAGACTACTGTGTCTGAGACCTTGACCCAGGATCTTGGCATGAAATGTACCATGTCAAGATACGTTCTGAGGCTTCTGCTACCAGAGCAGAAGGAACACTGTGCTGCAGTTGCTGGTGACTTGATTCAAACCGCTACCAATGAACCAGACTTGGTGCCCTGCAACTTCTGGCTTTTCCCAAAACTAAAATCACCGTTGAAAGGGAAGACATTTCAGACCGTCAATGAGATTCAAAAAAATGTGACTAGACAGCGGATGGTGAGTCCAACAAAGGATTTTGCAGAGTGTTTTGAACAGTGGAAGAAACACTGGGAGAACTGTCTACTTGGAAGGGGATTGAGGTGTCATTGTCTTATGTACAAATTTTCTTGCATCTTCTTCAATACATGTCTCTATCTTTCATATTATAAGGCTGGATACTTTCTGGACAGACATTCATTTCTTTTCGGGTCTCAATTGTGTCAATGTATTATATATTTAATCAATTATCGGGGAAACAATGTAAGTCATATTTCAAGGAGTAGCTTTATACATATATCTTCTATTTTTGCCAGTGTGTCTCTGTGCTAGATTTATAGAATTGGGATGGCTAGGTCAGAGGGTACACACATACATGATTTTTATAGATATTGACAAATTCCCCTCTACAGAGATGATATCATTTTGTACTCCCACCGGCAATGCATGACAATGTCTGTTTCCTGAATCTTGCTAAGAGTCAGACTTTTAGAGTGGGATCTCCATGTCCTTTTCATTTATGTTTCTCTCACTGTGAGTTATATTGAGTGTGTTTCATCTGATGAAGAGCCATTTCATCCGTGCCAATTTTACATATTTTTCTATAGATCATTTCTTTTTATTTTTAGTTATTTGTGTATTAGAAATATCAACCTGTTGTTTATGAAATAAGTTAATATTTTTCAGCTTGTTATTTGTCTTTTACTATTTTTTGTGTGATTTTGCTGCGTAAACATTTATTTGCAAACATTTTATATAGGTAAATCTATTCATTGTTTCCTAAGGCCTCTAGATTCTGAACCATGGTTAAAACTTTTTTCCATTCCTATGTTATAGAAGAATTGACCCATGCTTAGGTCTAGTACCTACGTGGTTTCTTTCTTCTTTCTCTCTCTCTTTTTTCAACATTTAAATCTCTAATCCAATCAGAATTTATCCTGGTTTATAATGTGAAAAACGGACCAAATTTTATCTTTTTCCATCTGGCTATCCAGTTATCCCAGATCATCTTTTCTCTGCTGATTTAATTCAGCATACATTAAATTTTCTTCTAAATTGGACCTATTTTTAGATTTTTCCATTCGATTGGTCTATTTATATGCCAATAACGCACATTTAATTGTAGAACATTTAAAATATGTCTAATATCTAGTATGATTAACCCCACTCCCTAGTAGATCTTCTTTTCCAGAGATTTTTCTACTTATTTTTGCCTACTTGTTTTTGAAATGAACTTTATAATCAACTTGTCAAAGTCCTCAGAAAAAAGAAAACACCTGATGATATTGTTATTAGAATCACAATAAATTTGTAGTTTAACTTAGGGAGACCTGACTTTTATGAGTGGAATCTTTCCAACCAAGAGCATCTCTCTGTTTATCAAAACATTTTTTTATGTCGTTGGAGAGGGTTTTTCTTTCATTTTTCCTATAGAGTTTTAGATATTTCTTACTGAGTTTATGCTAGATACTTACTGGTTTGTGCAAATAGGCCTTATATTCCATTTTATCTTCTTTTTTAAAAAAATATATTTTACTGATTATGCTATTACAGTTGTCCCAGTTTTTCCCCTTTGCCCCCCTGCACCCGGTATACCCCATTCTCTGCAGCAAATCTCCCCCTTAGTTCATGTCCATGGGTCATGCATATAAGTTATTTGACTACTTCATTTCCAGTACTGTTCTTTACATCCCCCTGTCTATTCTGTACCTGCCAATTTGTACTTCTTAATCCTTGTACCTTTTCTCCCATTTTCCCCCTTACCCCTCTCAACTGATAACCCTCCAAATGATCTCTATGTCTATGATTCTGTTTCTGTTCTGCTTGTTTTCTTAAATTCAATTGTTGATAATTGTGAATTTATTGCTATTTTTATGTTCACAGTTTCCATTTTCTTTTTCTTAAATAAGTCCCTTTAACATCTCATATAATAATGGCTTGGTGATGATGAACTCCTTTAGCTTTACTTTGTCTGGGAAGCACTTTATCTGCCCTTTGATTCTAAATGATAGCTTTGCTGGATAAAGTAATCTAGGTTGTAGGTCCTTGCTGTTCATTACTTTGAATACTTCTTGCCAGTCCCTTCTTGCTTGCAAAGTTTCTTTTGAGAAGTCAGCTGACAGTTTTATGAGAACTCCTTTGTAGGCAACTATCTGCTTTTCCCTTACTGCTTTTAAGATTCTCTTTATCTTTAACCTTTGGCATTTTAATTATGGTGTGTCTTGGTGTGGTCCTCTTTGTGTCCGTCTTGTTTGGGACTCTCTGTGCTTCTTGGACTTGCATGTCTGTTTCCTTCACCAAATTAGGGAAGTTTCCTTTCATTATTTTTTAAATTAAATTTCCAATTTCTTGCTTTCTCTTCTCCTTCTGGCACCCCTATGATTTGAATGTTGGTATGTTTAAAGTTGTCCCAGAGGCTCCTTAGCCTATCCTTGTTTCTTTGGATTCTTTTTTCTTCTCACTGAAAATCATCAGAGAAATGCAAATAAAAACCACAATGAGATATCATCTCACACTTGTCAGAATGGCTATCATCAATAATCAAAAAACAATAAGCGCTGGCAAGGATGTGGAGAAAGGGGAACCCTATGCACTGTTGGTGGGAATGCAGACTGAACAGCCACTGTGGGAAGCAGTATGGAGATACCTCAAAAAATTAAAAATGGATCTGCCTTTTGACCCAGTGATCCCACTTTTCGCAATATATCCAAAGGAACCCAAAGCACTAATTTTAAAGAACATACGCACCCAATGTTCACAGCAGTGTTATTTACAATCGCCAAGATATGGAAGCAGCCCAAGTATCCATCAATAGATGAGTGGATAAAACAACTATGGGACATTTCTACAATGGAATTTTACTTGGCCGTAAAAAAGAAGAAAATTTTACCCTTTTCAACAGTACGGATGGACCTAGAGAACGTTATGCTAAGTGACATAAACCAGTCAGAGAAAGACAAATACCATATGATTTTACTCATGGACTCTAATGAGCAAACTGCACTAACAAGCAAAACAAAGACAGATTCATAGATGGAGAGCAGATGACAGCTAGTGAGGGGTGGGGGAGGTTAGGGGGTGGAGGGCTTGAGCAAAAAAGAGAAAGGACTCATGGACATGGACAAAGTGTGGTGATTGCTGGGGGGAGAGGGGTGTAAGGGGACTAAGTGATCATAGAAATAAATATAATAAAGATTATATATTTAAAAAATAAAAATGAGAGTTTTTTATATAATAATTTTACATTGATATAATTCTAAACTTGTAGAAAAGGTGAAAGAATAGTACAAGGAACTTCCATGTACCCTTTCCTCAGATTCATTCATTGTTTATATTTTGACCCATTTGCTTTATAACTCTCTCTATACACACACTTGCACATATACACAGATAGGTAGATTTGTGTTTTTGTTTTCCCCAAGTAATTCTGGAAGTTAGAGAAATGATGCTCTTTACCCTGATACATTCAGGATTTTCTAAGAGCAAGGACATTTGCTTTCATAACCACAGCACAGTGTCAAGTTCAGGAAGTTTAACATCTCAATACTACTATTTAATCTACAACTGACATTTAACTTTAATCGATTGAACCAACACTGTCCTTTATATTTTTGCCCCTCCCACCCACCTTCCCCTCTCCCTGCCAGTCCAGGATCTAGTCCAGGATCTAATCCAGGATCACACAATGCATCCAGTTGTTCTGTTTCTTTAATATTTATTCTGGAACAGTTTCTTGGTATTTTTTTCCCTTTCTTGACCTTGACATTTTTGAAGACTACAGGCCAGTGACTTTATAAAACGTGCCTCAGTTTGAATGAACATGCAGTTTATTCATAATCAGATTTGGAGGAAACTATTGATTTTAATACGTTGATTTTTTTAATGTGCTACCACACAACATTCTCCTACTGTTTATGGGAGTTTTTTCCTGATCTCTGGTTTTCCAGATACAGAACCAGACCGGCTGCATGTACAGGTCATTTTATCTCTTCCTTTCCCATTCTCAGGGCTGTGTAGTCAGATACTCAGAAAGGCATTTGGACCTTGCCCTCTGGAAAATGTTTCAGTCTTTCCTGAACACTGCCGGCTGGCTGCAGGTTCACTTCTTGGGAATGACTGTACATTTCCTAAAGGAATGCGCTTTTCCCAAAGTGCGTACATGTGGGTAGGCGGTGGTGGCGGGGTGGCGAATGGCATGCTCATCAACTCCCCAAGTAAAACAGGGTTCAAGGAGGAGAGAGGACAATTATTTGCTACAAACTACAGAGATGTGTTCATTGATTATAAAAAAAACGTTAAGTGAGAACAGACTATGTGTCACAGCTTGTGCTAGGTGATAGGATTATAAAAAAGACTGATTAACAGTTGGGAGAAAAAATTCATTTAAACTCTATTTCATATCACAGGTGAATTATTTCAGGCATGATAAATGATCAAATCTAAAAGAAAAGCCACATACAAACATAAAACTTTCCGAGTTTAAAGTAAAGCAAGGAAGGTTACAAATGATTGAAGGAGCCACAAAGAATAAGACCAGCAGGTTTGACTACATAGAAATTAAAACACTTTTGGCATTAAAAAAAGGCAAACTATCACATAGGAGAGAAAGTTAACATTTAGTTGTAAAACACATGGGAAGTACAACAGAAAAAAAAAACACTAGAATGACTTCAGTACTAAATGAACAAAGAAATGCAAATTCAAACCTGTGATGAAGTATGGTCTTTGCTTATTAAAAAAGTTAATTGTGTGTGGGTGTGCATGTATGTGTGTGCTATGGCAGAGAGAAGTGTTATCATTTTAAGGATGGGGGCTGAAACCTCTGAAGTGGGAAAGCCATCTTTGTTGGAAGAATCGCTGTGGTAGGAAGGGAAGCCCAGGACATGGCCCGATGGGCCTGGGTGAGAGAAAGAAACGGATCACTCCGCGTACATACATAGTTCGGTGGGAAGGACTTGGAGTTTGGGCGGCAGTGTGTGCGCGTGTGGTAGTGGGTGCATGTATGGGGTGGTGGGGCTGGGCTGAAGGGAGTGAGATATAAAAGACTGAAGAATGAGAGTCATGGGGAGAGGAAAGGGAGGAAATTTGGCCTCTATGGGAATGGATTATGAAATTTGGTGGCAGAGATGTGGTGTCTTCCGTAGAAGTTTAAGTTACCAGCTGAGCTGTGCTAGAATCCTCAGTAAACACCTACTCCACACAACTGTCTCTCGTGGGGGGTGGGGGGAGCGGAATGGTGCTTTGAGGAACTCAAGGAAAAGGCACTCTTTTCCCATTTGAGCTGAGACAGAACTAAAGAAGGAAGCAACCCCCAAGAGGTGAGAGGCAACTGATAATCAGTGGCAAAAAATGTCTGCTCCAAACAGAAAAAAGAAATAACAGATAAAGTTATTTTTTAATTTAAAAAAATATGCAGCTACACTGAAAGCCACAAAGGAAAAGTTCTAAGGAGCAGGAATGAGGGGGCGCTGACAGTGGTCCGAAACAACTGAAGCTATGTAGCCCGTGGAAGCTGATGCAGGGCTGGGGCGTCACAGCACACGGGGAGGCAGGAGTTAAATTGGCCTCGGGCCTGGCTGGATGTGCTCACTGTCAGAACACGTCTGCACAGTGTTCAAATGAGTGATTCTCAAAGTGCGGTCCCCACGCCAGCAGCATCTGCATCCCCTGGGAATGTGTTGTGAACACCAGTTCTTGGGTTTCATCCCAGACCTGCTGAATCAGAAACTCTGGGGACAAGGCCCAAAACCTGTGTGTTCACGAGGTGATTCTGCTGCATGTGAGGGTTTGAGAAATGTCGGTTTAAGCTGCACCTGAGAGGAGATTCTGGTTGTTGCTATTCACTCATTCATCAGTGTATTCAACAGACATTTATTGAGTAACTGTTGTGTACCAGACATTGTTCCAGACTGTATGAGTAGAGAGAACAAGAAGGATAAAGTCCTAGCTCTGGTAGTCTTCTATGAGGATTTTAGCATTATCTTTCAGAAGTTCTCCTGTGTTTCAGATTATGTTAACTACTAAATATCCTTCCAGTTGATCAAGGCCCAAATCCTTAGCATTATCCTTCTCTGCTCACATTTCATCTCAGGAAATCAGGAAATCTTGACTCTACCTTCAAATATATCCATAATTTGGCTTCTTGTTATCACCTACATTGCCCTTACCGTGGCCCAAACCACTAACTGGAGCGAGATGATGGATGGAGGGTTGAGCCAGAGTGGGAGAAAGGGTGGAGTGGTAATCAGGTAGACATTGCTTCAACACTGTCACCAGAGTGATCTACTTAAAGCACAAGTCACACCATGAAACTCCCCTGCTTAACAAACCCCCACAGCTTCATATTTCCCTCAGAGTAAAAGTCCGTGTTCTTAGAGTAATTGACAAGGGTCTCCAAGGCATGATGATCCCTGTCCTCACCCTAATGTCAGTCCAGCAGCTGTGCAGGTTGCCTTGCCATGCTGTTTCTCTAACATACCAAAGAGGCCACCCCGTGGCCTTTGCACTGGCCGATCCCTCTGCCCTAGCAGTCTACTCTCAAATATTTGCACGGCTAATTCATTCACCTCCTTCAGGTCTTGTTGCAGATTTCACCTTCTCGATGACCTCGACTACCTATTTAAAAGTGTAACCCCATGTTCCCTGCCTGTAGTCCTGATTTGCTTTACCCTGCTTGCTTGTTCCCATAACACTTCGTACTGAAAGCATTGCACTCCCCACACCTTCACTTGCACTTTGCACTTTGTCTCCTGCATTACAACAAAAGCTCCCTTAGGGCAGGGCCTTTGCCTACTTGCTGTCTGCTGTGACCCTTGTCTGGCATGTAGTAGGCACTCGATAGACACCCCTTGAATTAATAAATGAAATGTTTCATGTTGTGTGTTGCTATTATAAGTTGGCTTTCTTTTTTATGATAGTTTCTGGCTATTTATCTCAGGTTCTCAGGAATTGGTTATTATGCATCTACTTGACATTCTGCCATTTGGTTGACCTTACTTAGATTTTGGGTTGATTCCCTTGGATTTTTAGAAGACGATATTTTTTCTCTTTTCCTTTTCTATGTGAATTTCCTTTTGTGAGCATCTCTAATTACAGAGTATATCTAATCTACATAAAAAGCTACAATATCCTATTCTTTCCGGGGGCATGCCTTCAGCAATATCTCCACTGAGACAACATTAACTTATGAATGTATGTATTTTTTCTTGTGTGTGTGTGTACCCGTTCCTACTCTTCACAGATGCACAAAGATGTTTACCAAGTGCATGGATTGTGTGTCTCCCGAGAAGCTACTAGAAATACCCAAGCCTTTTGGTTTATAGCTACCTCTGTCTCACTGGATATTTGAGCTGCTTCCCAAATTCATGCCAGATTTTCCTCATCTGTAGAATGTGAATTTGGATGCATTAATCCAAAGAGAGCCGTTTCTTAATGTTCCAATGTAGCCACAAAACTTAATTTGTACTGCTTTGTCTATTGAAGTGATAGATTAGGCTAATAATTTTCCTTGTGTTGAGTCAACTTTGCATTTCCAATGGATTCATCCCTTTCTACAGTCTCTGGCATTTAAATACTGTTCCATGAAGGAGGGAGAAGAAAGAAATGACAATGAACAGATGATGAGATTTTGAATAGAAAGAAGCTGGGTTGGAAGCAAATGTCTCCCAGTAAGCGCTGTGATTTAGAGTCTCAGTGTCGTCTTTTGAAAAGGAAGACACTTATCTAAAATATTTATTGTGACAAATAAGACGGTAAATGTGAAAAAGCTCTGCATGCTGTAAGGTGCTGTGAAAATATTACTATTATAATAAAAACATAAGGGCTTACTAAATTCAGTATATTCTATTAGTATTACTAATTAAAAGAGCATTAGATTTTTTCTGCTATTTTTAGCCTATAATGTGTTCTTTGAATATGTCTGGCTTCTAAGCACCAACCCCCCCGTATCCACTGCTAAATCTAGTTTACCAATATTATTGATGCTTCCCAGGATGTCACACTTCCTGTCTCCTGTGACCCTATCATGAGAACCAAAGGCTTCCACATTTTAGCACTTGTGAGTGACATGTAAAGGTACTTAATACTAATTAACCATTGATTGACTATTTGACATGAGTATTGGCATTTCTCAGCGCGTGGGTAAGGAATTGACAAAATCGCATTCACTGTAGCCATAATTCACTGACTTGTTCTTGTTCCACAAGTGAGTATATGCATTTTCATCAAAGGTGGTGGTGATGATTCTTCAAATAAGATATGAAATGCAGCCTATGAAAAATATCTTAGAAACATAAGCTGCTGTAGTAAAAACTACCTTTTCACTAAGGGTTAGGAAACCCTATTTTCCCCATCCTATCTCCACCACTGACTGTGAAAATCTGAACAAGTCTTTTAACACCTTCACCTTGTTTCTTCACCTCTAAAAGAAGAGATTTAGAAAAGATCTCAGGGGCCTTCCCAGCTCTGGAAATCTAGGATTCTAGGTAACGGAATGAAATTCCAACACTAAGAAAAGCCTTAAAAGCACCCAAATAAAAGTTAATAAAATTTAAAAGATAAAATGGTACTATCACTCTGAGGCAGATTAAAGCTAAAAAAAAAAAGAATCTTACCACATTTAAAAAGTAATTAGTTGAAAAACACATTGCATGCAAAAAACTGATACCAAGCCACGACCTGAGAGCTATAAAACAAAGGAAATCTTCCCTGATCAATAAAATAGCTGACTTTCGATACCATAAAGGGCTGAAAAGAGAAAAATAAAACACCCAGGAAAAGGTAATTAAATTCCAGGTGAAACAAATTCACTATCCCAGTAAGCAACATTTTAAATAGCACACAGACATTAGAATTAAGCCAGTGCAGTCCGCAGGCTGCGGGCAGTGGTGGCTGCCAGAGCCAGCCTTGCCTTGGAATGCCACGTGGCATCCCATAGGACAGGACCCTGGGGCCTATGTGCAGCCGGAAAGCCAGGTGCTGCTTGGCAAAAGTCCCTGGCTGAGCACTTTCTACAAAAGTCCCCCAGTTTAGCAGGAGCCTGGAACTTACAAACTCCTGCTGACCCCAGCGGACCTCTTCCTCCTGGTTGATCAGAATTGGGCCTGCAGACAGCTCCACATACCTGCCAGGCTTGGAACTCACGGCCGCCCGTTTCCTGGCAGTTGTAAAAGCCTGGAGCAAACGCGGCTGAGAAGAGCTTGGGCAATGGTGAGAACACTGGATCTAGGCCTTCCAACAGCCTAGAGAAACATGGGGATGCTGGACACGGCTGTTAGTGCGCAGGCCAAGGGCCTTCCATTTTGCCTCTGGGTTTACGAAGTGGTTACCTGTGAACAGGAAGTGCGGAAACAGGGAGACAAACTGGCCAAACAGCTTAAATCAACACCCTAGTCTACCTTGAGGAACCCTTCTCTCTTCCACCCCAACAGAACCTCCTATCTCCAAGTTACCTTTTCTTTGCATGTACACGTGTTCGGCAGGGGCTTCAACCTCCAGGATACAGCAATCATTCATCTGTTCAACAAAATATTTGTTGAGCATCTTCTGTGCCAGGCACTGACTTGCGCACACTCTGGTGGACTTTACGATGTAGCTTTCTTAAACGCCCATTCTTCTTATGCACCCTCATTATGTCACCCTTGGTTAGTGTGCATATCTGCAGCAGACACGCACTACTTCAAAATCAATTCGCAGTCTGTCTGTAGTTTGCTACTGGCACATCCAGTGTAGATCAGAGAATAGCCTCTTTAAAACTGCAATTTAAAATCTGAATTAATCATGTATCCCCCAAACCACATTATGACAACATTAAAAGAAATTAAGATGTTACTGTGGTACCAGATGTAAAGGGGGATTTGACAGAGCAAGCGCAGGAACATGACGTGGGTATAAATTCAGCGTTCAGAAAAAGCATTCTTTGACAAGTGATGTTTAAACTGAGCCTGGAGAGTAAGAGGAGTTGGCCACGCAAAGGGAGCGGAGGGGAAAGCAGTCCAGGAGGAGGGAACAAAAGGTACAAGAGGACAGATTTCAGAGAGAGAACAAGTAAACAACATCCCATGAAGCAGAAGAGTGAAGGAGAAAAAAGTACCAGAAGGGGCTGGAGATGTAGCTGGGAAGCAGATCATAGCAGGGCAGCAGAATGAGGGGGGACGTCATCCGATTTTTATTTTAAAAAGACTACATTGGACTTCTGCTAAAAAGCCTGTTTGCTCTAGCCTCCCATTTGTAACCTATTCAAAGAATCCAAAGAACATAAATAGAGAAGAGAACTGCCTCTCCAACAAGTGTAGTTAGAGCTGCAACTTCCAACTCACAGGCTAAAGAGAGTATCCGCCAAATCGGTGAATTGGGGTCAAGCTGAAGGATACTTAGTGATGATATACAACCCTCCAGGCCTCAGCATGGCCCAGACTTCTCTGATGTTAAATGAGATGGACATCGATTGTAAGTTAGGGATTTACTGCGAGCCAGCCATGCCTCCTCTCTAGGTGATCTGCTCCGCTGAAATGGGCAAACAATAAAAATGAAGAAAAAGGTTCTCTCTGAGTATCTTCTGAAACCAGTGTTTGGACTACAGCTGTCAGCGGCTCCAGATCGCTTCCCCTGCAGCAGCCACATACACCGTTCCTGAGCAAAGAGCAGATTCGAGTAGGATGACTCCCTTCTCCAAAGGAAGATTATTTAAAAAGACCCACTCAAGTGGATTGAGTGCAGGCCGGGAACCAAAGGGTCCCGGTTCGATTCCCAGTCAGGGCACATGCCTGGGTTGCGGGTCAGGTCCCCAGTGAGAACCATGTGAGAGGCAACCATACATTGCTGTTTCTCTCCCTCTCTTTCTCCCTCCCTTCCCCTCTTTCTCTAAAAATAAATAAATAAAATCTTAAAAAAAAAAAAAAAAAAAGACCCACTCGGGTCCCGTAGACGCAC
Organism: Micronycteris hirsuta; assembly: GCA_004026765.1. Taxonomy (NCBI): domain Eukaryota; kingdom Metazoa; phylum Chordata; class Mammalia; order Chiroptera; family Phyllostomidae; genus Micronycteris; species Micronycteris hirsuta. The sequence goes on along the minus strand of PVJI01002757.1, from coordinate 80,717 downwards.
ACTACAAAAAGGAGAAGAATGAGGAGAGCGAGGACGCAAAAACCAGATGAGGACTTCACCTCTAAGGCAGAATTGTTCCCAGCTAGGGCAGAAAATTGTTCCAGAAGATAGAAAATTTTCTCAGATAAATTTTCAACCCTCTGAGAAGTTTAAAAGACTGTGGCTTCTTGGAAAAAGAAGGCCTATCAGAGGAAGAACATGCCCAGGAAGAGGTTCTCAGAGGGCCCAAAGAGAACAGTGAGCTGCCGGTGTCGCGGCAAGAAAGTGGACACAGCAGTAAAACCCCCATAGAAAGAGGAGCTGCTATCGCTGGAATCTGGAGCACGAGTAAATTAAGGAAAATGGAAAGAAAATGTTTCTAAATTGTTAGAAGGAAAAATCACGGATAAGATAAAGGTCAACCAACATAAGCGTATCAGTGTTTTCTAGAAAAGAGACAGATACTTGAGACGTAAATGCGCTGGAAGAGGCTGACGTAGATAAACAGGGAGAGTAAATGAAACGGAAAGTGAGGGCCTGGAAGAAATATAATAAGCAACTCATGGGGCCCAGGAATATTCAGAATTTTCCACGTTGCAGAGTTTGTTAGTAGGTCACTATTTGATAAGGTCTTCCCAAAGCTCCCCTGGAGGCTGCCATCAAAATCCCCTGTGCCAATGGAAGTTATTCTGTTCTTTAAGATTTAAAATACTGTTGGCTGGGGTCTCTGCCCACTGTCTGTGGTCCAGTTCGATGTCCTCTCCTTCCCCTCAGATGTCTGTGAATGACAGCTTATGCTCCAGGGCTACTTCTAGCCCTGATTCCTTCCCCACTGGCATCTTATTCTCACACATATCTCACCTGTTACCTCCTCCTCCAACTTAGTCTACCTGGTAAAGTAGACTTTACTCAGTAAGGTGAGGTGAGGGGAAGGCTTCAAGTCCCAGCAATGTATAACAGAAGGTGAGAATAGGGCTGGATCTCTGGGTTGTTTGAGGTCACAAAGACTGGCGAAGAATGAAGCAATTGTTTCAAACATCTCCACACCCTAAGGCAAAATGTTGAACAGACTGAGTATGTCTTGCAAAGCGGTGATGGAAAACCAGTTGGCAAATTCTTAACTCCTCATCCACCCTGAAGGCATACAGTCATTGAAGTTGGAGGGGCTGAGAGGGAACCTCTTGGGAGAGAGCTGGTTCTGTGTGCCCCCCCCCCCCACCACCACCACTCTCTGAAAGAAGAGGAGTCAGGGCCTTTGTTTTCCCATTCACTGAGAGCGGGGTCCTGAAAGGAACCACTCAGGCAATTTGACCTGTGATACCTGGAGTTCTGGGGTACAGAATTCAATGTCATATATAGGACTGAAAAAAAAAAATCCACAAGCAAGACCCTGCAGAAAGGCTCTATGGCAAAAGAAGGAGACTGTGTTGGGAGGAAGTTGCACTTCCATGAAAGGTGGGGCTCTGGGTGGAAAAGGTATTTCAGGAACCAGATATGACCATGTTAGGGAAGGAAGGGGGGAGGAGGGGTCAGTCTGGGGTCACCTTGGATTCCCCCAGGGAGGACTACCTGCAAGGATAGCAGGAAGGGCCTCCAGATGGGATACTCAGAAGAAAAAGTAGGCTTCCTTCTCATCAAGGGGCCGCAGTCAGAGGCTGCAGAGGGGATGCCGCTGAGTCACCCACCATGAAAGCATCACTCAGGAAACAGGATCGGCAATGGGACTTTGCCCTGCCGGAAGGGCACCGTGGCCTGATTGCATCTACACCAGTGACAAAGCACCTTTGCTGTCCCTGACCTCTTCTTTCCCTAATTCCGCTCCGATTTCCCCTTCTTATTTCCAACCCCACGGAAGCCAGAAACAGTGCAGTGAGGGAGCAAGACATAGAACACCAAGGTGGGGGAAGAACAGGAAAGAAGCTCACCCCTCCCCCACCCCCACTGCCCACACACACTGCTCTCCCAGCCCAGACAGACCACCACTGGGGGTGTGGCGAGCTTTAACTTCTAGTGGAGTTTTGACAGTTACATTTCGATAGGTCATTCTATGTACCAAAAGGAGACTGCTTTTGTGATTGAAAATGTCAGGACTTTTTGTTGTTACCTGAGAGTGCCAAGAAAGGTTGGGGGACTTGCCTAGACTTTCATCCAGGGACAGAGAAGGAATGAGCTCTTCTGACAAAGCCAGCACCTTGGCCCTGAGTGCTTGGGACGGGGTGCAGGGAGGTGGGGTATGATTTGAACACCAGCTTTCCTTCCACCTTCTGGGTGCTGAGCTTTTGGTATGAGCCCTGATGGCGGGAGACGTCCCTCTCGTTCATTGGGTATAGTTGTGGCCTTCCGGGCTGTCTGCCTGCTGCTCTCCGTTGTCTATGGTTTTGATGCAGTGGCTCCAGCATGTCCATTGATAAGGAACTTATCAAGCCCCAAGCCCCAACGTTGTGCATGAAAGATCTCCTGAAAGATCTGACAGAAAATTCCAACCGAGCCCCAGTTGGGGGCCTTCCTGCCGTGTTCCTCTGCTGCAGATGAATTCTTGGCCCTCTCTGCGGGGGGGGGGGGGGGGGGGGGGGGGGGGGGGGGGGGGGGGGGGGGGGGGGGGGGGGGGGTGGCAGTCAGCCTGTAGCCCCCAAATGCACGCACACAAACTGGGAGGGGGACACTCTCTTTGTCACAGCCTGAGTAGTGATGGAGACATGAACTGCCAGCTCCTCTTCTCGTAGGCACCTCCTATCTTTGTCAGTAGTTGTAGAGGGGAAGTACATCCCTTCAAGGCAGTCTCACGGGAGGAAGAAGCTCCCCTAATCTTCCTCGTGGGAGGGAACAGCCTCTCTCTGCAAATGCAGCACCACCCAAAGGCTGACCCGTGCTTACCTCCAGGACTTTTGTCCTGGAAGGTTGGGACGTGGGTGACGGACGGAGATGGGTCGCAGGGCTGAGTCTGGAATTAGCTCTCTCGATAAGACCATGTTTCTGGGTCTAGGCCCAACCACCAAGGCCCTTTTGGAGAGACTAGGACTTAGAAAGTGGAACACAAGTGCCCTTTGCTTACCACTCAGAGCCTTAGCTGTAATTCTGGGGCAACAGGAAAACCCCCACTGCCAATCCCGTACTAGTTGCCAGTGAAGACCCCCCAGAGACAGCTGCGAAAGGCCCCACTTCGACAGTCATTTCTGCATCACCCTTTCCCGGCAGTACGTGCAACTCTTCGCCCATAAAACTATCCGATTTTAAAATTCCATCGATATTTCATGTCAGTAAACACTCTTGAGTTCGCGTGCACCATAGGTTTATCATCTCCTGGGTGAAATAGAGCCACTGAGAAATAAGCCTGGGATATAGGAACCACAAGGAGAAATCATGGAGAGCATTCATGCTCCGACAGTTCCTTTATCTAAAGGTCAGCTGACTATCTCGTCTGCCCTCTCCTTGCAGGTAGGAACTGCTTGTTTTAGTAGGGCAACAATTTTTATGTTTGTGTGTAAGCCACTAGAACAATAACGATTTCTTGGATGAGTTAGAATGTGCCTATTCCTTCTCTGTGACTAATTAAGCTGAGCTCCACGCCTGAAGGAAGCCATTTGGCATTTGCCGGTTTCCGTGCAGACCCGCTGCGTTTGATGACCTTAGTTCATCGCGGCTGGATAGACCAGCCGACTTCCAGGGTTGTCTCAATTATCTAATACCTTGTCACCTTTCTGGCCAAGTTTTAACATCTTCACATAATCCCTCCAGAGAGTGTGTGTTTTAAACGTGGCCTCATCTGGAGGATTAGTGAAAACACTGGGCGCTTCCTCCTCAGGTGGCTAATGAAGGCCCTCCGATGACAATAGCACAAATTACTTTAAAATAGTTCCTATTTTGGTCAATGCTAAAAATACGCTTTCATTTCTGTTCTCTTCCAGATTTACTATGGCCCTTTCCAATGTGAAGAATTGCAAAAGAAAAGCTCTGAATACCAACCTTATGAGGCTAACGATGCAACATTGCAGAAGATGGGTTAAAATGCATCTATGAATTATAAATAATGTAATATATGGCTGTCTAATTCGGTGCCCACGACAAAACTTGCTGCTTTTTTCTCAGGGGGTGATTTTTTTCCACTTGTGGATTTATATTAAAGTCTCAATTCCTGGTGGTGAGATCGATGGTCAGAGCTTTAATTGGGGCTCTCTGGCGATTATCTAGATTGGCAGCTGCTGTCAATCAGCTTCTAAAGAAATTTCTGAGCCAATGATTAGGCTACTCCTGCAGCTAGTAGCCCCCAGGGGCCAGGTTAAGGCTCCCAATCGCAGGGGAACGCTCGAGCACAGTGGAGCTATAATTTTCCAAGTAGCTGGCTTGCCTGGCAACATACGTGTCCCAGCTTTCAGGCTGAATCCACTCAGAGGGATATCGTGACATATACTGGATCCACATGATTTTATAAGCAAAACGGTGCTACAAGTTCTCTGATGGCTTCAGTTAACATAGAACCACAATACCCTCTGTATGTTTATGGAGAGCATCACAGTTTTACGTTATCTAATCGAATCCCATTGATAAAGTGACAACAGATTGATGTGCTTTTCTGGGAGAGAATATACAGCATTCACAAAATGTCTCCCCTCTTCGTGAATGGGATATTCCTTTAGAAATACTTTTTCTGTATGAGTTAAAAATCCAATCTATGTTTGGATTAATTTAACATTTTGTGATGGCTTAATCTCATTAAATCAGATCCCACTAATTTAAATATTATGATAATTCAAGTAGGATTGAGCGAAATTAATTTTTCCTCATCCTTGAACTATGGTGAATAGAGATAAGTGTTTTGTTCATTAAAAAATGAGCTGCTGCTTTCTTATAAAATTAAATGTACTCGTATTTACCATAGGGCCTAGTAAGTCCACTCTTGAGTATTTCCTCACCCAAAGACTTGCACACAAATGGTCAGAGCAGCTTTGTTTGTAATAACTAAAAACTGGAAACAACCCAACATTCATCAGCAGGCGAATGGGTAAACAGATCGTGGTATGCCCAAACAATAAAACATCACTCAGCGGTAGAATGAAATTAACTACTGATACGTGGGGATGAGTCTCAATTCATAATAATCCTGAGTCAAAGAACACCAGACACGAAAGATTATATGCTGTCTATTTATATGAAAGTCTAGAACATGCCTTCATTTACAGGAACAGAAAGCAGTCATGGTTGCCTAGAGACAGGGGCGGAGCTATTGACTGGACAAGGACACAAGGGAACTGGCTGAGGTGGTAGTTACATGGCTATATATGTTTGTCAAAACTCAATAAACTCTACACTTAAAATGTGGGTACGTTATTGTATGAAAATAATACCTCCATAAATTGGAATTTTTAGAGTGACGTGCCATTACATATAACTTCATTGATAACCAAAGTCCTTCTCTACCCCTTGTGTGCCTCCTCTGTGCTTCCCCTCTTTCCAAAAAACTGTTAAGTACTGTTATTCCCAACATGCCAATCGTATAAGGAATTCCAGCTTGAGTTCAACAAATATCTTCGAAAACAAGAAAAGGACAATTCAATCCTTCTACTCCATATCTAGTGGATCCCCAAACTGAACTTATTCTGATTCCTAAATATCTCTTGCATCTTGATACTGCTGACTAGCTTTACCTCTGCTGCCTTATTTAGTTTCCAATGATCTCATGACAGGTCTCTTTCCCGCTTTGAGTTCATTTGAACAACACCATCAGGGTTGTCCAACCTTTTGGCATCTCTGGGCCACTCTGGAAGAAGCAGAGTTGTTTTGGGCCACGTATGAAATACACAAACGCTAACAAAAACCAATGAGCCAAGAAAAGGTTTTAAGTAAATTTACGATTTGATTTGCATTCATAGCCGTCCTGGGCCACACGCAGCCCATGGGCCGCAGGTTGGACACCCCTGCAACCAGGTGCCAGAAAACAAGATGGTACCCAGAGGCCTTATGGTTAAGAGAAGGGCAGGATACTGCAAGGGATAGAACTGGATAGGGCACAGGGGGAAGCTTGATGAGGGTCTCTTATGCTTGCTTCTGGGATTCTTACAGTCAACAAGTGACCCTAAGTAAACTAGATTGTTTTTAATGCAGTTGATGTTTTCTATATTTGTTTTATTTAGTCTGTTAGTAAAGCCCCTTTGGAAAGTGTTAGCCCATTTCAATCATGTTCAAGAGAAATAGGGAAAGGGTTTATGTTTCTGAGGGGCTGATAGGGAAGGGCCAGCTGTGGTGATGGTTACAGGGATCGAAGGCAAAGAACCTCAGGACAGGCTACTTGGAAGGGCAGAGCCAAAGCCTAAAGGTGCAACCCACCCCAACCCCTAGTATCCAGCCACCCTTCGCCATTTTTTTCTGAGTCCCTGCTTTTCTGTCTGCCTCTAAGGTCTTTCTGTCCTGTGTGTATGTATTATGCATTTAGGGAGTGATTTCCTTTCTGTCTGTATCCTCAATTCCAGATCGCCAGAGAGGTTGTGATAGTGAATGGTCACCCAGGAGGAAAAAGGTGGCAATTTTTGACCCGCTCAGTCCATTGTAAAGGTCTCTAAGAGCCTTTCTCATCTCTGAAAGTGCCTTTTAGCAAGACTCAGGACAGGGTGGCCCCCAGTGAGAGCTTTCCCATTGATTACACACTTGTCAGAAGCACAGGCCCAGCTTAGAGACTTCCACCTTAAACTTTCCAAAGAAGCCATTTGCTAAAGGTTCTGGAGCTGGGAGTGCCAAAGGAGCCACTAAAAATCAAACAAATGAGCAGAAACTGAACTTGACTTTGGGCCCCAGGGGCAAGAGAGACGGAGATAAAAGCTGACAGGCTCCTACTTGATAAGGTCTATGTGGGTGGAAATGGGTGGCACAAATCGGAGTGGCACTTCCCCTCCATGGGCCATCCTGGAAGCAAGGCCTGAGCATCCCCCCAAGCCCCTGGATGCAGACCCTCCTCCACCCATTGACCAGGTATCAGCCCTGCCACCTCCAACACAGGGCATGTCTTTGAGGGTACAGCGTGAACCTCAACACAACCATGGATTTAGGCCCGCAGATACTTCTCTGTGGTCGAAATAGCAGTGCACGTTTTATCCTAGGGGACCCCTGGGCATGAGCCCTGTTTTCACAATATCTTCTAGCCCTGGCTCTGCTATGGATAAACTGGGTGAACTTCAAGTTGACTAAGTCACTTAGTCCCTAGGAGCCAGAGCTTTCCCAACTAGAAAGTAATTGTTTTGTGGAACGAGCGGGACATGTAAACAAGGATGATGTTAGAAGTTGGTGGTGATGTGTGGAGCCCAGACAAAGGAGAGATTCATTCCACGGAGAAGTGACATTTGAACCAGGTCCCGAGAAAGCTGTAAGAGTTTTCCAGTCAGGCAGGAGAAAAGAATATTCCGGGCAAGGGTCACACATTTCTAAAGGACTGGAGGCAGGCGAGGTTGGGTGAGGTCAGTGCGTGGAAGAGCAATCGACTTGAGGGCGTGAGAGGGTGGAGCAAGCCAGAGGTGGTTTAGATGTTGAATCCAGGGGTGCCCACTGGACTAGGGCTCCCCACATTCAACAGAGGGCTGCCGACTGGCTCTGCCTTGGGTGACTGGGCAGATGATGATTTAATTAAACAAAGCACCCTGAGCGGAAGAAGGTGGAAAACTGATGAATCCACTTTCTGACATGTTGGAATGAAAGTAGCCACAGTTAAACCAACCGACTTGGCCGGCAGACAGCGGAGTAAACAGCTCCAGAGCTCAGAGGAGTGGCCGAAGCTAGAGGGGGGGATCTGAGTGTCATCGGCCTCCACTGACCTAGATACTTGCAAATCTACACCTTCTAAATCTACAGTCATAGGGTCTGTGGTCCCAAGTTTTGTAACAGGGAAAGTTTAAAAATCCACCTCTCTTCTCTCCCCTGCATAGTATTCTAATGAGGCACTTGGTTTTCTCCTGCTTCCCTTTGTGCGGTGCTGTTCATGGGCCACCACAGGCGTTCATAGGGCTCTTGCTACTCAACTTTGTTTTCTTGAGGTTATGTCAGCTCTTAGGTGCTGTATTTCAGGCAGCACAGAATGGAGTCAGCCCAAATAATACAACAATGTTCTGACATCAATGATGAATCCCAAAAAGGCTTGGGAAAGATTCTCGGCAATTCCCGTCCATTATTTTTGGCTCCCCATTTTATAGAAATAAAGTTCAGGCTCTTCAGTTTGGCATTCACGGGTCTCTCCCTCCCCTTCTCTCTCTGACCGGGAGCCACGTCGTGAGCGGCCCTACGGAGAGGCCCACGTGGTCAGACACCAAGGCTTCCAGCCGCAGGTCGTCAGGCCCAGTCAAGCCTTCAGGTGACGGAAGCCCTGCGGACACGAAGTCTGCAGCCGAGCCACTCCCGGGTGCCTGGCCCTCGGAAACTGTGAGAAAAACAGTTGCTGCTTTAAACCTCTAAGGTTTGGGGTCACTTGTTAAGGTATTATCAGGGGGAGAAATGTGCCCTTCTGATAACATGTGGGAAGCGGGCCAGGTGAGGGTTAGAACGATTTCAGCTGTTCGAAAGGAGAACTCGGCTGAGTGCTAAAACCTTGGGCTCTCATCCTGATTCTTTTTTAAATTATTATCCTTATTGAACTTATTGGGGGGACATTGGTCAATAAAATTATATAGGCTTCAAATGCACAATTTTATATTACATGATCTGTTCACGACCCAAAGTTAAGTCTTCTTCCGGCACCGTTTATCCCTCTTTGCCCTCTCCTACCTCCCCCTCCCACTTTCCCTCTGCTCCTCACCCGGCTGTTGTCTGTGCGTTTGAGTTTCTTCTTTTCTCTTAATCTCTTCACTCTTTTCTCTTAGCCCTCCAACCTCCTTCCTCTCTGATGGCCGCCAGTCTGTTCTCTGCATCTATGAGTCTGTTTCTATTTTGATTGTTAATTTATTTTGTTCATTGGATTCCACATGTAGGTGAAATCATATGGTACTTGTCTTTCTCTGACTGGCTTATTTCACTTAGCATAATAATTTCCAGGTCCATCCACGCTGTTGCAAAAGGTAAGCTTTCCTTCTTTTTGATGGCTGAGTAGTATTCCATGGTGTAAATGTACCAAAGTTCTTTTATCCACTCATCTCCTATTAGGCACTTGGACTGCTTCCAAATCTCAGCAATTGTAAATAACATTGCAATGAACATAAGGTTGCATATATTCTTTCAAATTAGTGTTTTGGGTTTCTTTAAATATACGAATATTCCCAGAATTGGGATGTCTGGGTGATAAGGCAGTTCCCTTTTTAGTTTTTGAGGAAACACTATACTGTTTGTTTCCCACAGTGGCTGCACCAGTCTGCATTCCCACCAACAGTGCCCAAGGGTTCCCTTTTCTCCTCATCCTCACCAGCACGTGTTTTTTGATTTATTGATGATGGCTATCTTGACAGGTGTGAGGTCATACCTCATTATGCTTTTAATTTCATCTCTCTGGTGCTTAGTGACGTTGAGCATCTTATCGTATGTTTATTGGCCATCTGTATGTCCTCTTTGGAGGAGCTTCTATTCAGGTCCTCTGCCCGCTTTTTCATTTTTGGGGGTTTTGATTAATTTTTAATTGAGTTATATGAGTTCTTTATAAAGTTTTGATATTAACCCCTTATCAGAAGTATCATTGGTGAATATGTTCTCCCATTCGGTAGGTTGTCTTTTCATTTTGTTGATCATTTCCTTTGCTGTGCAAAAACGTTTTAGTTTGATGAAGTCTCATTTGTTTATTTTTTATTTTTTTATTTTGTTTCCCTGGCCTGAGGAGATATATCAGAAAAAAAATTGCTATAAGAAATGTCTGATATTTTACTGCCTATGTTTTCTTCTAGGATTTTTATGGTTTTGGGTCTTATATTTAAATCCTTAAACTATTTTGAGTTTGTTCTTGTGTATGGTATAAGAAGGTGGTCTACTTTCACTTTCCATGTATCTGTACAATTTTCCCAACACCATTAATTGAATAGGCTGTCTTTACCCCATTATATGTTCTTGTATCCTCTGTCAAATATTAATTAACCATAAAGGTGCGGGTTTATTTCTGGGCTCTCTAGTCTGTTCCATTGATCTATATGCCTGCTTTTATGCCAGTACCATGCTGTTTTGATTACTATGGTCTTGTAGTATAGTTTGATATCGGGTAGCATGACACTTCCAACTTTGTTCTTCTTTCTCAAGATTGCTGTAGCTATTCAGGGTCTTTTGTGGTTTCGTATAAATTTTTGGAAAATTTGTTATAGTTCTGTGAAATACGCCATTGGTATCTTGATGGGAATTGCATTGAATCTATAAATTGCTTTGGGTAGTATGGACATTTTAATGATGTTAATTCTTCCTATCCTTGTGCACGATGTAGGCTTCCACTTATTTGTATCTTCTTCAATTTCCTTCTTTGTTGTCTTACAATTTTTCAAGTACAGGTCTTTTATATCCTTGGTTAAATTTATTCTCAAGTATTTTTTATGCAACAGTGAATGGGATTATTTTCTTAGTTTCCATTCCTGATAGTTCATTATTAGTCTATAAAAATGCAGCTAAATTCTGGATATTAATTTTGTATCTTTCAACTTTACTGAATTCACTTATCAGTTCTAGTAGTTTTTTGATGGAATCTTTAGGGTTCCCTATAGACAGTATCATGTCATCTGCAAATAACAGTTTTACTTCTTTCTTCCCAATTCGGATGCCTTTTATTTCTTCTTCTTGTCTGATTGCCATGGCTGGAACTTCCAGTGCTATACCGAATAAGAGTAGTGAAAACAGATATCCCTGTCTTGTTCTGATCTTAAGGGAAACACTTTCAGTTTTTGCTCATTAAGTATGATGTTGGCTATAGGTTTGTCATGTATGGCCTTTATTATCTTGAGGTATGTTCTCTCTAATCCCACTTTGCTGAGAATTTTTACTCATAAATAGGTGCTGGATTTTATCAAAAGCTTTTTCTGCATCTATTGATATGATCAGATGATTTTTATCCTTCATTTTGTTTATGTGGTATATCACGTTATTTGATTTGTGGATATTGTACCAACCTTACATCCCCAGAATAAATCCCACTTGATCATGGTGTATATGTTTTTAATATATTGCTGAATCTGGTTTGCTTACATTTTGTTGAGGATATTTTGTTTGCTTCTATGTTCATCAGGGATATTGGCTTAAAATTTTCTTCTTTTTTTTTTTGTAGTGTCTTTATCTGATTTTAGTATTAGGATAATGCTGGCCTGGTAAAATGAGCTTGGCAGTCTTCCCACCCCTTGGATTTTTTGGAATAGTCCTGACTGGCGTCTGGCCCTGGGGTCACACTTAGCACAGTGGCCTCTACGACAAGATGATGCACACATTTACTAAAAGGGCTTCTTTTCTACATCTAACCTCTAATCCATCCAGGATTTTCCTTCCAAACATCAAAAATGTTATTTCAGATAAAAACAAACAAAATTCATGAGCAGGCGCAACAAGGCACCTATGGAAAGATTGCTTTGATATGAAACATCCTGAATAGGTAAGGAACAGAGACAGAAAGCACATCAGGAGGAGCTGCCAGGGTTGGGAGGAGTGGGGACTGAAAAGTGTCACGAGGCCAGGGACTCAGGCTCGTGGCTTTAGAGGAGGCCACAGTGCCCAAACCACACCTCATGGTCTTCCAGCAGTGAGTGACTTCTGCCCCAGCCCTGTGCCAGCCCCCAACCCACGTACCTAGCACATTCAACTTCTGTGAGGATTGATTCTGCTCAGTGCGGATGAGGAAGAGAGCCCTCATCTCCCTCAAAGTCAGGTAGGGGAGAGTCCACTTGGTCTGAGGTTGCTAGGTGAGTCCACGGTCAATGTCATGTCTCTTGTCTGTCCAGAAATGGGACACCCCAAGCAGAGAGCATAAGTCCTTGAGGTGGGAACTCACCAGGCTCCCCCTGCATTGTTATAATTTGAATATGATTTTGTTTCTCTTAGATTTTTATCATGATGTTCTTTATCTACTGGGAAATAGAAAGGGATAAGGGTAAGTGATTTCTTGGGACTTTTGCCCTAATTATCGAGCCAGGGTAAAAAGTTTAAAAGTCATTGACTTAATGGCCTTCTTGGGCCAGGCTTGACCATTATGTGATTAAATGTATGAACCTAGTTAAAAGAAAAATGTGCCAATCAGCAGTGGGCCAGCAATGGAAGCCAGTAGAAGTAAGAGAAATACAGGGACTTACCCTGCTAATGTCCATCCATAGCTCTCCAGGAACAAGAAAACATTGGTCAACAGACTCAGAGGAAAGAGTGTGTCTCATATAAAGACACACACAGGGGATTGTGGCAATAGAATACCCTGTTCTTTTGCCAAATTCATCCCTAATGTTGAAGGAATGAATCAGACCCTTTCAGCATTGGGATGTTAAATATTTGCTTCTTCATGCTGACCCCCTCGCCCTGATCCATACTCATCAAGTGATATTCCAACTGGCATGACTTTTTCTATAGGTCTATATGATAATGGTCACATAGGTTTCAATTTTTTTATTTTTTATTTTTGTTTATGCTATTAGAGTTGTTCCCACTTGTTTTTCCCCTTTGCCCACCTCCACCCAGCCCAATCCTCTCCCCTCCCTCCATCAATCCCCAAGTCATGGTCTGTGTCCATGGGTCATGCACGGATGTTTTTACGTTAATCCCTTTGCCCTCTTTCATTCAGCTCCGCCCCCCAACTCTGTCAGCTGTCAGTCTGTTCCATGTACCTATGCTTCTGTTTCTATTATGTTCGTTAGTTTGTTGTGTTCATTAGATTCTACATATAAATGAGATCATGTGGTATTTGTCCTTCATTGATTGGCTTATTTCACTTAGCACAATACACACAATGGAATACTACACAGCAGTGAAAACAAAGAAATTCTTACCTTTTATGATAGCATGGATGGACCTGGAGAACATTATGCTAAGTGAAAAAACGTTTCAATATTTTGACCAATGTCTCCAGATAATGAACACGCTGGCTTTCTAGGTTTATATCTTTTAAAAAGTCAATATTGTCATTCTTGTTGATATGACCTTCACCTTCTAACTGGTCTTCCAGGTTTCACTCTTGCACCCTCCATGTCGTTATTACACTGGCCTCTAAAAAGATCTTTTCTTTAGGTACACTTATTAAAACATATTTCATTTGATTCTCACAGAAAATATAAAAGGTCTTATTATCTCAATAAACAGATGAAGAAATTGAGAATCATAAAATAGTGACTGTCACAATTAATAAGTTACAAAATTTATACTCAAACCTAAGCTCCATAGGTTATCATTGTTGGTTTTGGATATTAAATGATCACCTACCACATATGGGTGGTTTGTCCCAAGCAAATAGTAATGGGCCAGGCACATACTGAATCTTTATTCTAATTTTGCTACAACTCTGTAAGGTAGATGCTTTACAATGAGAACACTGAGGTCCAGAGAATTTCGGTAAATTGCCCAAAGTCACATTGCAAGTAACAGAGTCTAGACTTAGACACTGTATCTTAACCTGTCCATTTTTTGGAATTTTATTGTTTTCTTAACTTTTTTGCTTCATGTATTTTTATTTTTAAGAACTATTCTAAACATTCCATTTCAACTTACAACCAAGTCTACAATTTATTAGAAAAATGATATTTAACTTTTTAAAATCAAAATTCTATTTTCCTTAAAAATTTATGTGTATGTGGCTATGTGTTTTCCATTTCGCCATAAAAAATTCCCACAACGTTGGTGACTTTAAGAACACAAGTTTATTACTTTACAGTCTTGTAGGTCCGAAGTGCAATACTGCAGTGTTGGCAGAGCTGCATCTCCTTCTGGAAGCTCCAGGGGAGATTCGTTTCCTTGTCTTTTCCAGCTTCTAGAGATCACTCGCATTCCTTGGTTTATGGCCTCTTCCTTCATCTTCAAAGCCAACGAAAGCAGGCCAAGTGTTCCTCATTTTGACACCTTTCTAGTCATGAGTGATTCTCTGCTTTTAAGGACTCTTGCAATCAGATTAGACTCATTTGAATAATCCAGGACAATCTTCCCATCTCAAGGTCCTTAACTTTATATCTGCAAAGTCCCTTTTGTCATGTAGGATAACAAACTCACAGTTTGTAGAGATTAGGATGGGATACCTTCGAGGGCCATTATTCTACCTATCACTATATATGATATTAATATAGTATATACTATTTTATAGATAGATATGTAACATTTACATGTGCTGTGTATTTATATTAAAGAAATATTATATAATTCATATGTTTTTAAATTTCTGTATACACATGGTGAATGTGAGTACACGCGTGCGCGCGCGCGCACACACACACACACACACACACACACACAGCTCTGCTCCATGCTGTCCTTACTCAGTGAAGCGAAAATCCAGCTCCATGATCCACAAATGCTGAGATGGGGAAGGAAATGTGGTGGACTGTGCACTCATTCCTGAAGCTTCACTTCCAGCTACATTTCACTAACCAAAGCACATCCCTTGGGCACATCTAAGTTCAATGGCACGTTGGATATCTATGGACAAGCCTAGTGATTCCACTTAAAATACACAAACATCCTTTAAAACTCCACCATAGAACTTCAGGATTTTTCATGAAAAATCACAGACCCCTGCTCCACTCCAAAGGACTACTCCCGAGTAACAACCACTTTAAATTCGTTTAGTAATTTCTGCTAGAATTTACCTCCAAGTTCCTAAATAACATGGGTATAGATCTATCTCCTGATGTTTCCATATTACCTATCATCTCTTATACTCATATATGAGGAAATCGACTGACTTCTCTTCCTCACACGCAGTGTTCACATCATCATGATCCTGCAAACGTGGTACAACTGAGCTGAGTAATGGACTAGGGTTTCATTTTCTTTCTTGTGCATTTTTTCTTACAGTGAGTAAATGACTCCTGCTTTTCATTTGCTTAGTCTTCTGGGTACCCATTATTAATTTTTTTCCGTGAGATCTCTGAATGAGCTATAAAACTCCCCTCAAACACTCAGACACCCCAAAGCCTTCGTTGGTTCCACTCTGTTCTCAGAAAGACCCCTTGTTGGCCCTCAGTCCTCTCATTCCTATTTGGGCAGGTCACCTTCTAGGCCTGTTTACATCTTGGACTCCTATTCCTTGAAAGCTGTAGGTGATCAGTCAAGAAGAGGAAAAAAGACTGGCTGACTTCTGAAGTCCCTGTTCTCTATTCCTGAATTGAGATACAAGGATGAGGCATTACGAGAAACTCGAAGATTAGTAAATTACAAGGACTGGCTGTACACCATGCCCTTTGGCCAAGGCTGCTGCTTCACTCCAGATGGACCACTGGGGTCAGGTCCTTCCTGGCCCATCTCAGGTTCCGGTCCCTTACCTTGACTTCTCTTTGCTGCTTTCTAGGTCTTGATTATCCTCTGATATCCATTGTCCTAGAGTTAATAATAAAAGAAGAGGGGGGAAGTGTCAGGCTAAACTCCCAAACTCTGGCCCTGCAAGCATCTCCATACTTCTTGTCACTCCTTTGTCCCATTAGAAGCAAAATTATTAGACTTGACTGAAAAAGTGGAAAATCCAAGTCAGAGAGGAAAACAGCATGAAAGTTAATATCTCGTTGTGCTCTTATCTAGGAACTGATTGAATTTCTGAAAGCCCTTGAGGAGCTCCTGCTGACAGAGGGTTTGAGGCAGAGAAACAGGGGATGTGGGGAAATGCTTTTACTGCATGAATCTCTCCTTATACCTGGTGATGAAATGAAATATGCAAGGTAGAGTGGAACGGGAATGTAAATATTGCAATGATGATGGTAATGCTTTCAAACCGGGCATGAGATTTGGTTTGGCCATGGAAGGGTGAGGCAGAGAGTATGCAGAGACTGAATCTGAGATGTAATGAAACCCAGAGTGGTAGGTCTCTGTGTGGAGAGGATATTAAGAAACTTGCACAATTTCTGCCTGCTTAGTCTACCATCAAGAAAATTATCCTCCCCCCCCCCATTTTCTGTTGTGGGTAGCACAACTGAAGATGGGAATAAAAAAGATGCTCCTGGGGCTTTGTCTGAAAGCAATGGCCCCGCCCCAACGACAGGAAAAGGATTGATGCTAAGAATTACCAACTTGTAAATGGAAATTAATACTGTAATTACCAATACAGGAGAATCCATCTTGTTGTAAATAGTGATACTTATGGATTGTGATATTCCCCCTGGGGTAACCAGGTTGCTTAAAAGGAATAAATGAAGAACCACATTCAGGTCCACGAAGAATACCAGAAATGTTCAGAGCAGACAGACACCTAACACTGACAATATTTTCACTGGGGTTGTAAAACTGTGGGTGAAGTCAATTTTAAAAAAGATACACATTTGTGATATTTGACACTTCTTAGATGGAAAGTGTTTTCAAATTTGCTTTTGAATATCAACATTGTCACCTAAGCAGCTTTCTAGTAAACAGACTGGAGACATTGGATAAAAAGATTAGTCTCACAAAAAAATGAGGAGATGAATACCGCATTTCAGATAAAAGCAAGGCTCTCCGAGGATGTGATATAAACATTTGATAAGCCTGCAGCTCTGATAAAAATCTATATAATGGCATTATGTTTCTATAGCTGTTCAAAATGTGGAACCTGCTTTCACATCTATTAAATCATTTGATTTGTGTTGGGGGGGGTCGGGGGGAGGGGGTCAATGAGAGGGATGTAAACAAATGATCCTCATCTTACAGATGAGGAAGTGGAGCCCAGAAAGATTCAGGCTCACACTGCCTCCCAGGTACTAACACGCTGTGCAAATTTAATGTTAACAAATTGCAGCCATACTTCTCTAGGCAGCAAGAAACCATGAGCAGGGGGGTGGCATTCTAGCCACAGCAGGGTTCAAGTTTATGAGTTCAAGAATGAACTAATGCAAGGCAGTTAGGAAAAGCGCTCCCTTCTCCCCAGGCATATGGGTATGAGGAATAGTAGAATTTCATCCCATTGTTCCCATTGTTACACCCATAGGTGACAGGTCGGTGAGGGCCCTGCTAGTTATAGGGCCTCACTTCTGCCTTAAATCAGGGCTGTCTGTGCGTTTGGGTCTTCCCTTCTGAACCACAAAATCCCTCAGAGCAGCAACCAGGTCTTTTATATGTTGTCTCCATCCAGTGCCCATCCCCGTGCCAGCACTTCACAGATATGTGTGGGGTTGAAAATAGCATGGGAACAGACACTTTGCAGTGCCACCAATTGGGTAATGATATAGGCATGCAGGCTGGGAGACACAGGCACACCCACTTGGAGGGTTAGAAGTGTCAGATGCTTCCTTTTTAAACCATGCAACCCAGTTCTTATCCTTTTGCATAGTTTGGTCCCATTTCTTGGGATGAAATCAAGTATAAGTGATACCCTACTTTCATATAGATTGAAAATGTGTCCCTGAAAGTCAAGGGACAAATTCGTATGCTAAAAAGGAGTGGTTTCCACCTTCTAAAACTTTAAATCGTGTATCAGGAACACTAGGCTGTATCCCAGGGTTGGGGGAACCCTGCAAACATCCAAAAGTGATGGCCCATGTGATATTATATCCCCCACCCCACCCCCACCCTGGCCCACACCCCAGATCTGTGTCCCAGCCTGGCTCTCATGGAGGGACAGGGCCGAATGTGATATGGCTGCAAAGTCAAGCTTTAGGAATATCCAAGGAGAAAATCTTTGCAAACTTTGAAGGGATCATGCAGCACATAGTAATTCCTATTTTGTGTAAAAGGAGGAGAAAAGTAAATAAATAACAAGAAAGAAATAGACCAAAAAAATTTTAATCACTTTCTAGCTGGTTAGATTATGAGTTTTTCTTTTCTATATTTGGATTGCTTTAATGTATTGTACTCATTTTTTAAACATATATAAATTCTTTTCAATGTATTTCTATCTACTTGTAAGACACTAAAACCATTACTAGTAAGGCTAAGCCCTCTTTGACCTTCATCCGCAAATTCCCAGAGGTGATTTCCGTGTGTACCTACCCAGGCAGGCCTCAAATGTCTCATGGTTAGAGACCTTACTTACTTTGCGCCTAGTATTAAATTGGGAATGGCAACTCTGCACTTGTTTGAAGCCAAAGGAGGTGAAGCTGTACTTCGGGTTCCTTAACTGGTCAGAGGTGAGGTAAGTCCATCGTGTTATATCAGGAAACAGGGTACTTTTGAGGTTATCCCAAGGCGGCAAGTCTGCAGTGCTTTGTGGTAAACCTAGAATGTTAGACCTGCAAGGGCTCTGGAGATCGCACTCCAGACACTGCATTTCACAGACGAGGACACTGAGTTCCTAAGAGTCATAGTAACAGGATAGGCTCTCACAACCACCCAGCGACGAGTCAGCCCGGGCCTAATGTCCTTGGGCTTCAAGAAGCTGTGCTGGCCTTCTCTAGTACTCATTTGCACCTGGGGCATAGTGTTTTGGGGGCAGTTTCCAATATTAATATGCACCAGGTATGTCCAGAAAGTATCACATGTAATATGATAAATAGAGACATCTATTGAAGAAGATACAAGCTACAAGAAACATTGTACATAGGACAATGGTGCCTCAGTCCCCTTCAAAGTAGGTACCTTGAGACCTCACACAGTTCTCCCAATGGCCATCAGCTGTCCCATCATATTTTCCTGAATCTCAATGATGGTCAGAAATCTCTTCCCTTTCAAAGGTGATTTTAGTTTGGGGAAAAGCCAGAAGTCACACAACAAATCTGGGCTATAGGGGGGCTGAGTCACCAGGGTGATTGATGTTTTGCCAAATAACTCTGCACCAGATATGATGCATGAGCAGGTGCATTGTTGTGATGAAGCTGCCAATCACCACTTGCCCATAGCTGTGGCTTTCTGAATTATCCGAATAGTTTAGGTGGAGAAATGTTCAAGCTTAATACAAAATTTGGTGCAGATTCATCGCTCTACTCACTCAGCCATTTTAAATGCAATGGCCACACAGTACACATGCTCACTCAACGGTGTCTACCGCGCCCACTGATTGGTACGGTGAAGTTGTCATTGTTCACACATGCGCATTCCAGTCCGCTGTCCCTGACTGTCATTGATGTTGCACAAACCGTTCTTGATATA
The DNA here is from genome assembly GCA_004026765.1 of Micronycteris hirsuta. Classification (NCBI taxonomy): domain Eukaryota; kingdom Metazoa; phylum Chordata; class Mammalia; order Chiroptera; family Phyllostomidae; genus Micronycteris; species Micronycteris hirsuta. The sequence goes on along the minus strand of PVJI01002757.1, from coordinate 61,643 downwards.
CTAACAATGGCTGGACTTTCTCCAGACAGACCAAATATGTGAGAAATATCTGAAAAAATTTAAATTTACAAAATAAGGCAAAATGTAAGAATAATTAGGATTTGCTATTTTAGGTATATGAATACAAAAATATTTTTTAACTGTGATACTACCAATATCTTAGCCATGGAACAAGTTCCTAAATAATACATTACCTAGAATATGTTTTCATGCCCAACATAGTTCTTTTAAATAAAAGGTCCAACTAATCTATCTGCTCAATTCAACATTAAAATATGTGAATAAAAACACGCCTACAGCCTGGCCAGTTTGCTCAGTTGGTTGGAGTATCATCCCATACACCTTTGACAGGGTCGTGGGTTCGATTCCCAGTGAGGGCATGTACAGGAAGCAGCCTATTGATGTTTCTCTCATATTGATGCTTCTCTTTCTCTGTCTCAAATCAGTGACCATATCCTCAGGTGAGGATTTTTTAAAAATACCTACAAATATAGAATAAATATTATGATGTAAATAACTAGCAAATACTTGGGAGTCCCAATGTGATTTTTAATAATCTCATTCTGACCCAAGGATGAGGGGATTTGAAAAGCTTTGAAGCCTTAAAATAGAATATTCCAAAAAAATTTCCCAAATGAATATGAAAGCAATTCATTTACAAAGTGTTAGCCCTTAACAAAAAATATCCAGAGATATCCACCTCTGATTTGGAAGGAAAGGAAAGATAAAAAAACTAACAAGAAATATAAGACATGTTATTTTGTTCAATATGATTAATTGTGTGAAATGTTGATGAACTTTGATCATAATTTTTGGGGTAACACCAGAAGCAGGTGAAAAAATGTTTATCTGTTATTTTGTCTTTTAAAGTAAAGCCTTCAATTAACATGTGGAGAAGTCACTCAGGGCATTCAGCAGGCTTAGGGTAAAATGTTAGTGAGGAGCTGGATGCTAATTTGAGGCAATGAGGTCTCAGGGGTGTCCCCTTGGAGCACACCATCCTGAACCCTAATTTCCATATAGCAGGGGTGGGGAACCAGTGCTGGTTTAAGCCCTTTGCATTTCATTCCTGGGACTTGAGATTTCATACCTTCTGTTGGTAATGACTTTCAGTGCTGGATTAATTCTGCTCCCAGTCACTTCCAGGAGAAATCAGGAGAAAGGTCAAATGACTTCCACAAAATGAAATAAAAATGTAGTGACTTGAAATTGGGATCTTCAGAGCATATCAAAATTCTCCCTGAGATCGATAAAGAAATAGCCATTAATAGTCATTGTCTTTAGTTCTCTGGTGCAGTGTGACAAATTACCCCCAAAACTTTGTGGCTTAAAACAATAAACCTTTATAATCTTACAGTGGCTGTGGGTCTGGAACTCAGAAGAAGCTTAACTGGGTGGTTCTGGCTTAGTGGCTCTCGTGGGGTTTCTGTCAAGATATTGACTAGAGTGGCTGTCACCCTAAGGCAGGACTTGGGCCAGAAGATCCGCTCTCAAGGGGGCTCACTCATCTCGATGGCACGTTAGTGCTGGCTATTGGCAAGAGGCCTCAGTTCCTCACCACACAGACCTCTCCATAACCCTGCCTGTCTCACAGCGTAGCTCCAGCTTCCCAGAGCCAGTGATGCAAGAGAGAACGAGGCAAAGTCACAGTACCTGCCCTGGCTGGTGTGGTTTAGTGAACTGAGCGCCCAACTGAGAACCCTGAGGTTGCCAATTCAATTCTCAGTCAGGGCACAGGCCTCGGTTGTGGGCCAGGTACCCAATTGGGGGCATATGAGAGGCAACAGATCAACACATTGATGTTTCTCTCCCTCTCTTTCTCTCTCTCTCCCCCTCCCCCAAAAAAGATAAATTAAAAAATCTTTAAAATAAAAGAAACCATTTTTTAAAAGTCACAGTACCTTTTATGACCTAGCCTCAGAAGACACACATCACAATTATTACACTCCTCCATTGGTTAAACAAAAAAACCCTCTTCAGTGTGCAAGGGGCTACACCAGGGCATGAAGGCTAGTCACTGGGGATCACGAGGTTGGGGGGAGGGGTGGCCTGCATGCCATAACTTCTTTAAGAACTTGTGAACACACAGATAATGCACTAGTAGTCAGCTTTGAAGATCTGAAGTTTTGAAGGAACTTTTTCATCCCAGAGGCAAGAATTGGATGTGAGCCGAGGTTCTCTGAGGCAGGCTCTCTGTCACGCCTCACAAAAGGCAGGCCGGGAGATCTGAGTGCCGGACAGACTCACTCTTCCCTGTGGCTCTGTCCTAACCTCTCGACAGAGAAGGTGGTTTTATGTAGGTTAGAACGCAATCCTTTGGAGCCCCCAAACACTTGGAGGAGAGCCCATATCCGACTCCCGCTTCCCACAGCCCCACTTCAACTCCTATATACCACTAAATAGCTACAGAGGTTTTCTCCTTCTTCCTGCTCCACAAAGATATTCCCTTTATTCTCAGTGTGTTTTAAGCATCTAAAAAAATTTATTAACATCCCTAGGCATTCAAAGAAGAGAAGGAGTTTATGTGTGCTTCCTCCACCCTCCTGACGAGAAGAGCGGTATTTGACCTCTCTAACTCCGGTTCCTCATTTTAAAAATAGAAACAAAGATTGCATTTGTAGGATAGTTGGGAGGTCAAATGAGATGATTTGCTCAAGGTGTTTACCACAGTGCCAGGCACATAGGTCAGGCACAGTAAAGAAATAAATATTTAGCGAGCAATCAATAAACATTTGTAGAGCAAAGCATTATCATCGAAATTATTGGGCACTTCACTATCCTTGAATCTCAGCCTCTTCATGTGAAAAATGAATGAATAGGATGGGACTGGGGATGGAAATAGGCTTCCCTGCACCCACTGTGCCGTGGAAAAGCTCCATGGGCTATCTCAAGAACGGTGAGACTGAACCTCCGGTGGCAGGAACGATGCCATAGTAGCTCAGTATGTCTGCTGAGGTCTGGGAACAGAGAGTGGGGACACATGCAATTCTCTGCGATCCCTGGAGTAGACAATCAGTTAGATCTATCAAACTTCAGGACTATCAGACTCCATAACCCACTGACGCCTCTCGCACACAGGAGAAACACCCCAAAACCGATCTCCTGATGATCCAGAGTTTTCTCTGACCGGCTCAGTCATAACCAGTGCACTTTTACAAGGTTTTATTCTCTTTTGTAAATAGCCAGCTGGTGACTTAATTGAATTCACCCAGTTGTTTTCAAAACAACCAGGAGTATGACCAAATTCAGTCTTTTCTTCAAACTAGTTTTGCGTGTCTCTGTGACATGACGATATATGTTATTTTAAACTCTCCTTATTTTTAATGGTATAAACAATGAAAGCCCAAGTAAGAGAAAGGAGCTAACACATTTATTCCCATTCTGCCATCTGTTTAAAGCTGCTGATGTAATTCCAGTTTGCAATTGCATTAGCGCTTGCCTCCTGGACTTCTTCCTTATTTCCTTTCAGATTTCAGGCCTTCTGCACTGAAGAGAAAGCGCTGCCTCTAGGATGTTGGTCAATTAATGCACAGCTACAGTTTAGCTCTGGCCATTTTCAAACTGGCCTCCGATTTGGATTTCCTTCACGATTAGCTAGAATGACTGTAACTGGAGTGTTATTTGCTTAAATGTATTTGGTATTTAAGGTTTGATTAGTGATGTTTTCAGCAATATCATCAACAATCAGCAGATTTGTTTACACTGCAGAGGATGGCAGAGATTAAGGGTTGTGGTCGCGCATACTCAATCATCACATATTGGCTTTTTTTTTACTTTTATCTCTTGAATTATGCCGCAGAATTCAATATTAATTTTGTTTTCTAAAACGCAGCTGCTTTACACTGGTTTCGTTAAACTGTGCGGTATTTTGCAGGATGTGTGTATCTTTTATGAGTCTGGGTCTCATTTAAAATTATATTTTGGGAGAAGAGCGTGGGTTCTTTGCTTGGATGTACCCTGAGGGCATGGGTCAAGCTCTTTTCCCTTTCCTTTTCAAATACCCACCCTATGAAGACTCGGCCTTGGGGGAGGTCTACGAGTTGCGTGCAGGCAAGAAAACCGGAACTTGGGCAGCTGCCTTCACTTTTCTGAACCTCAGTTTCCCTGCCTGAGATACTATACTAGCTGATTTTGATGCCTCTCTCCTCTAAACAAATTCTATTTATATCTGAAATGCGCACCTTTCCCTTTTTCTGATATTAGTATAGGAGAGGGCATAACTTTGGTGCATGAAGTTGAATCTCATGTCGGAAAATGTCATCAGAATAATAGAAGGTTGGATTGGAAGTGACCTGAAGGACTCTCCTTGAAGCTCTTTCGGACTCTCAGTCACGCCCACCTCAGAAGCTAGGGGCATGGCCAATGGAGAGGAGTAGGTTCACTGGGTACCAAGGACACAGCTTGACTTCAGCAGGCTTATCTGGAGTGTCACTGCAGGCTTATCTGGAGTGTCACTGCCTATTCGGATCCATGGCTCACCCCTGTGACTCGAAGCCATCTATGGGTTTCTTTTTTCTGATGTTAATGTCTGGGCCCCACGTTTGGCTTGCCAAGTCAGAATTTTGAGGAGTGGGGATCGGGTAGTTGTGTATTACAGAGCTCCTTGGCTGATTCGGAGCACTAGTCAAGGAGGAAATTTTTCATTCAGAGGTGTGGAGTCAGAAAGGGGTTTGATTAGGAAATCCAGAGATCAGGGTTTGAGCCATGACCCAAGTACTGACGGAGCACAGAGGAAGAACTAGCATGACCAGGGAAAATCAGGGAAACCTGAAGGAGGTGACATTTGAGTTAGACCTTGAAGAATGAGAAGAAATTTTTTAGGGAATAAAGAACAGTTGTAAGAAGGAAGGCATTGAAACGTGTCACAAAGGGTGTGTGCCATAGTAGGAGTGAAAGGCAAATTTTCATCTGCTCATCTCTCCCGGAGACCACGTGAAATGTTACTGCGGGCAGACATGGCTTCTCCCACGGTGGGGTTGGCAGGAGCATATCTGGAGAAGGGGAATATCAGGAGTTGGGTCTATAAAAGCTTACGGAAAGTCATGACTCCAGGCAATGAATTTGGAACCGATTCTATAGGCCGTTGTTCACGAGCGCAAGGTCACAGCACCCTGGTGGGTCACGATCTGTCGTGAGGGGCTGAGAGGAACGTGCTGGTGCTGAGCACGACAAATCCAGGAGAGGACAGTGTGAGAGCACAGGCTCTGGGGCCAGGCCTCAGGATTCAGCTCCTCCACTTACCAACCACAGCCACCTACTCTCCCCTGGGCAAGCTGTCTAGGCACTCGGTGCTTCAGTTCCGTAATCTGCCAAATAGAGATAATAGCAGTGCCTACCTCATAAGGGTGTTATGAGGATTCAGTGGTAGTATCTGTAAAACACTTGGAAGAGTACTTAGAAATATAGATATCATTATTAATATTACTATTGCTGTTGTTTTCTTGCTATTTCTACAAGAGTTTGAAAAGTCATACCCACATACATTTGAGGAGAAGCCATACCTATGTACATTTATACAGCTTCTGTGTATATTTCACACCCGCTTGCTCTACTGAATGTCGGAGATCAAGGTGCGGGTGAGCCATTATCCAGCAAGTTGTTCATAGCCTTGGTTATGCCCTGGGCAGTAAGTGGGGCCTGCAAATGATGGACAGCAGTCGCAGGCATGCTAAGCGCCCCCGAGTAAGGTTACCAAATAAAACACAAATACATTTAAATGTCAGATAAACAATGTATAATTTTTTAGTATAAGTACGCCCCAACTATTGTATGGGACATACTTATGCTCACAAAATTTCCAAGTATAGGCAGAGGGTCCACTGGGCTCTGATTGCACTGCAGGAGCCTGAGGTCTGTCCAGACAGGCTGGATCTCCATGGTCCTCTGCGAGCAGATTCCCACAAGCGGAGACCCGAGCCTCATCCCTGAGAAATCTTCAGGGAAGCTGGTTTAGGCCCTGAGGCTGAAGAGGATTTTGATAGGTGGGGAAACAGCATACACAGTGTTGCAATCTAGCTCAAAGGCAGAGAACATGGGAGAATTTGCTGTTTCCCAACCATGGAGACGGCAATGGAGGCTGGGGCTTCAGAGAGAGAGAGTGTGTGTGTGTGACTGCACAGGGTGGCACTTAAGAGGACATATGGTCAGGGAAGTGTTTGGGGGCCAGGAGTTCAGGAGTTTAAGAAATTAGATTGAATGAGTTACTACCCAGTTCCTGAATTAGTCATTTTGCTTCCTTTCTTAATGGATTTCATTACAGACATTCAAGTTCCCCTAAGCATTGCCACTTTTCTCTTATTATAATTAGTTTGTTTGTTTGCTTGTTTGTTTGTTTTACCATTCTTCTGTGTTCAGTTAGTGAAAGGTTGTAAGATGCATAGGAACAGCAAGACTCAATTATTATTTAACAAGTAATAAACTGCAGTCGGACGAGCTTGTCATCGGAAGCCTTATTCTGCTATCTGAAGCGAACATGGCAGAGCTCATTTATTTAATTAGAAGCTGTTTTTACTGGAACCGTTCCAGGAGGACAGTGGGTGTATTTCTACGGCATTTTAGGGCTCCTCGGATTTCAGGGATCTCACAGACAGAACTTAAATAAAAGAGGGGACAGTTAAAATAAAACCCTGTGAACTGCCTCTTTCTCCAAGAGAGCCTATTGACTGCGTCCTTCCCCTTCAGCTGTTGGGGATGAAGACCTTTATCTCCAGAACAAGACAGTTATGAATTACATAAAAATGTACCAAGTTCCTTTGGTGTTTTTCCCAGATTTAGAAGACACACATCTTGCCGTTTCTTGATTAATTGCTACATGGAAGTTGCTGAAAGGCAAGCTTGGCTCAACGTAACGAAGGGCTCGCCTGTGATTGCGGAAACCCTGCCAGGCCAGGCGAGGAGCCTTTGGGTGTTAGTCTCTGGCACAGCAGTGATTCTTTGTGGGACCTTGGACAAATTGTTTCCCTCCGCTGGGCTTTATCTCCTCATCTATAGGATGAGAAGATCTTTACGTTCCTTTCAGTGGCTCCATTCAGAAATCTTGGGACAGACGGGCAAGAAGGCTGTCCATAGAGAGCGCTTGGGCAAGACAGGACAGCGAGGAAAAGCCTTCTGATGGATGGCGATGCTGAGCAGAGGCTTAAAAGAAGGACAAGTACAAATGAAAGGAGAGAACTTTACAAACTTATTCTAAACAAATAATTGTAGGCATATGCAAAGATTTACCTAGGTGAAGGAGAGAATGCCAGGAGGTTCTTTGAGTAATTACTATTTTGAGAGAAGCTGATGCATGTGCAGATGTGAAGTGCTTGGCATAGACCTTCTTGCTTCTAGGAACAGTGGAGTAGGTTATTTAGCTCAATCCTCCCACTGAAAGCAACTAAAAATATAGATTTTCTTAAAAATCATCTTAAAACCATCAAGCATATGAAAAGAAAACAGGGAATTACTGGATTAAAAATAAAGGGAAGATGAAAACCTAGTGAGATGAGCCAACACAGAAACTGTCCTGGATCTGAATGTATCTACGGATCCCTCAGAATTAAAGCTTTGTTCTGGCATTCTTGAGAGGTGTGGGGGATAAAAAAAATCAAAGCCCAGGCCCTTTCCATGAAGCATTTCCCAGGAGACCCTTCCCACAACCAGCTGCAACCCCAAGGGCTTAACCATCAGGATGAGAGTGAACCAGAAGAGACACAACCCCCATGGAATTAGATAGGGCCTGGTTCCAATCCTCTGGGTCCTCTTCTAGTTCCTCGCTACTCCAAGTGTGGTCCATGGAAACATCAGCAGCAGTGGGGAGCTTATTACAAACTCAAATTCTTGGGCCCCATTGCAGACCAGCTACATCAGAATCTATTCTTTAACAAAATCCTTGGCAAAAACAAATCCAAATTCCCTCAGGAGAAATGTTCTTTCATTGTAGGCCTCAAATTATTCCTGAAAGTGATTTTTTTCTAATACAACTAGTAACAAGTCAAAGATAACAAGTCACAAAAAGAAATTAAGCTCCATAAGAGAGAACCAGCAGAAACAACAGACAATAGAAACAGAACTACAGAGACTTCTCATGGTGGAATCATCGGATGTGATAATTCCTACAGATATTTCTGTGAAGCAATATTTGATATTCCTGACAGCTATGTGTGAAGGGAATCATAAAAATAAAAACAGACTTAAAGATGTCTGCAATGAATAAGAACCTATAATAATTCATAACAGATTTTAAAAGAACCATAGGAATTCTAGACATAAGTATTTAGCATAATTCCTAGATCTTACCTATTTGTGGATGACTGGCTTGGGGTAGTGAGCTATCTGTGATTAAAGGTGTATGAATGAACCTAGACAACTGGTTAGCAGGGTCATTGAAAAGCAGAGTCTAGTACTGGCTAAGAATTAGCCTGGTCATCCTCAAGTATCCTTCTGTTGCAGATGCTATTTTTCTAAGAACGGGATATCATTGGCCAGGGCCTTTGGAATCCTTTCTAGCTTGACTTCTCTTTGTGTAGCCTTGGGAATCCTGCACAAGGTTGCTAGGATTGCTAGTGTGTTATTTACCCCAGAGCAAAGGTCACCCATTGCTCTGGGGTAAACAGCACCACTGCTGTTTAACACTTGCAGGAAGGTAGGGATCATCTGCAGGAGCTCCAGGGGAAATAGAGACAGCCCATACGGGGGACACATCAGGTGCCATGGGTCTGGGAGAAGTTTATGAACTATGAATCCAACTGATTATTTGCGCACTTTTGCATGAGTCTTGAAGCCCTTTTCCCTTGCAAACATTCTCAGAGCTTCATAATCTGCAAAAATAAAAGGAGAAAACACTGAGGTCCTTCTTTTGACCCTCTGCTCTTCTTGGCTCTGTTTATCCTCTTTTCTTCTTGTACTCTTATCAAACTCCCCAAAAAGGAAGTCGATGGCTGTATTTTCTGCCTACCCTCACTTCAGAACCAACGCACCCTGATTTACCTGTGTGAGCTTATTCAAGCTCCACTCCTCCTTTGGTCTATCCTCCCCACCTTCTCTGGTCTTCTCCCACCTGGGGCTCTCTTTTTGGAAATCTCAGTTACCCATCTAGGATACCTGAACCGCTCTCCACGACACGCTTTAATCTTCACAATAATCATTCGAGATAAGCATTTTCATTATTTCTATTTTATAATAATATGCATTCATTATAGAAAAATTAGAAAAATACATGTAAACAAAAGGGAGCAAATTGAAGTCCCCTCTGAAGTTATCCAGAGATAACTTTACTACTATTAATATTTGGTATTTTTGCTCCAGACTTTTTCTGCAATTTTTTTTTAAGATTTATTTATTTATTTTTAGAGAGAGGAGAAGGAAGGGAGAAAGAGCAATGTATGGTTGCCTCTCACATGGCCCTCACTGGGGACCCGGCCTGCAACCCAGGCGTGTGCCCCGACCGGGACCGTCTGGTTCCCATCCCGTGCTCAATCCACTGAGCCACACCAGCCAGGCCTTTTTCTGCAATTTTTTAAGGAAAAAAAAATGAGATTTTGTATGCTGAGTATATGTTCTTATAACCTATTTTTACTTTTACAAACAGTAGATAGTGAACCTCTTTCCATGCTACTAAATATACATCTTCAATGTAATTTTTAATGTTGGCACAGTCTAGGTATAGAATAACTTTTTTAGCAAATCTTGTATTGTTGGGCATTTGGATTTCAACTTTCACCAATAAAATAGCATTGTATAGCTATATTCTTGTTCATATCAGTGTTTCTCCAAGATAGATTCCTTGATGTAGAAATGGATTTATACTTTTGATTTTGACAAATTTCCCCTCCAGCCAGTTTGTACAAATTTAGACTTCAACCAACAATACGTGAAAGTGAACTTGTCCTGGCACTCTAACTAACATTTGGGTATTACTGTTTTTATTATCTTGGTTAATTTTGCAAGTAGTCTTTTATTGCTATTTTAATCTGATTTTAAATAAGATAGAATACTTTCTCTTATGTTTGCCACTGATTTTTTTCTTTCATGAATTAAACTGTTAGTATTTGGTATATATTGACATATAGTCTGACATATAGAAATGAATAGTAGCATCTTCGTCATCATCATCCTTATAGGTAGTAGCCATTGTACATTCCAAATAGCTTTCCCAAATTTGTCATTTTCTTTTAATTTAATTCAATTTTATTTTATTAATTTAGGCCATACAGAGGTTTAAGTTTTTTATGTGAACAAACTCATGCTCTTTATGGTTTTTGCCTTTAGTTGCATGCTTAGAAAGATATCTCCTGCACTAAGATTATATAAATATTCATCTGAGGGTATTTTCATAGTTTCATATTTTACATTTAAATCATCAATACAACTGAAATTTAATTTCATCTAAAGATGGGATAGAGACAAGTGGCTTTTCACAAATGGTTTTCCTGGTCAACATTTTAAGTATTTTTCAGAAGGAACAGAGCAGAGACATTTTTGAATCGAGACCTGTGAATGGCTGTATCTCTGAGTGGAAAGAAATTAATTACCACATGTCAGAAATCAGCGTGGGGCCAGAGCTATTAAACATACTAATGGCTTGGATAGAAGGAGAGCAGCAAAAAAGCAGGCTGTGAGCTTCTCCTCGTCCAATGGTGACTTAAGTGGGTTACTTACAGCCCAGGATGACAAAGTGAGGAAAGCCAGATGCCCTTTGGTGTCGGGGAAGGGAGCAGCCATGGTGTCAGAAGACAGAATCGGATCTGGGTGTAATCTGCCTGCAAGACTCACCCGACTCCTTGGCTCTCCTTATGAAGACAGGAAACAGAGCAGAAAGCCTGAAGAAGGGCCAGGGCCTTCGATACCAGCACCCCTTCGTAGCCAGGCTGGCAAAGACCACACCCAGTGGCTTTTCCAGCTGATACTTCGGCTGCCGCCTGTGCTCAAGGTTCCTTTCCAGCATGGCCACCCTCTTTGGCTGGGCTCCATGGAACTCCAGCTTCTGCTTGCCTCTACCCCCCACTCTGTTACTTTCTTCAAAGCCCATATTTCATATTAAAATCATTCTTCTCTGCGCTTTTTTCCTTATGCTGTATGGCAGTCCCAGCATTGCATGACTTTTCCGCCTTTAAACAGTTTTTCATAATGCAGTATTTTCTGAAATCAGAACTTGATTTTACTACTAGCAAGAAACAATTGCAACTTGCTCCCACATGTTTTAACACAAACCTCTGAGTAATCCTGACAGACAGGTGGGCAAGATCCTGGGGACAGAGCCCAGATGTGAGAAGGGTTTGTCTGAGGGGCACAGTGACCCAGGAGCATCGGGGATCTGCGCCCAGCTTCCAAACTCTGCCCACCACCCTCAGAAGCCCCTTTCCTGACCAACTTGATGGCTCTTGGGAGTCCTGTGATTCAACAGAACTCTAACAGTTTTCTCTGTCGCAGCCCAGCACTGGGTTCTCAGGGTACCAGGATTCATACCCAAACTCTCAGGAGGTTCACTTCCGGACCAATGTTTGTGTATTTCCTGTATACAAAATGAGAGACGGACAAGGAACAAGTGTTACCCACGGTCAGGCTGTTGGTCTGGGAAGGCTTCTCGGAATATCCTGTCTGGGCAGGCTGCAAGCTTCTCCATGCTGGGGCCTGTCAGAGTAGATTTGTTTCAGAGTCTTTAAAGGTCATCTGTTGTCCTGTCCTGCCTTGCACCCATTCCCCACCCCGACGATGCTTTCCCCTCCCCTACTCCCAATTCATGCCTGTACCACAGGTATAGGCTCAGATCTGGGACCTTCATTATTCAATACACACCCCTGGAGTTTTTGTTAATACTATTGGAGGGAAAAGGCTCTGGTCTTTCCATAGGGGTATCTGAGACGCTGATGACCATCTAGCATCTGGGAGGGGGAACCTGCTTGAGGGGGCCCCCCAGAAGAGGGCCAAGTTGGGTAGGGGGGAGGGGAAGACTCAGTCTTCAGGACGTTATCTGGGCTGTGAATCCAGCCACTGCTGAAAGCAAATGCCTTGAACTTTACAGTCATGTGAGCCAAGAGATTCCTTTTCTTATGCGTGTAAACCAATTTGAGTTGCAATCCAAAGACCTTTAACTAATACAAAGTCCCATCCACATCCAAGGTTGTGAGTCTCTGGCAGACTGCAGGGGGCGGAAATGGTGTCTACGCTGCCTCAGCACCTCGCTCCTCCGCCTTGTGGGTCCTGCTGCTCAATATTCATGAAATGTCAATATTTGCTTCTTGGTGGTGCAAGGTTCCAGACCAGCAGGACTTTCAGGGCCACTCCTGAAGGATTTCCTTTCTAGTAAGTGGTCCAGCTGCGAGAATCCTGTGTGACGGTCACAGATGATGGATAGGGAGCCTCTGCTGTATGTCTTTCTAGAATGGTACCACCTCCTACTTCTGGAAAATAACCCCTTCCTCCGCTCTAGCCATGTGGTTTGAATGGTGACTGCCAGAATCTTAGTGACACAGCCATGTGACCAAAGTGACTGACCTGGAGTAGGTACCTCCTCAAGGATGGGATAAAGAAAGAAGTCTCAGATCTTCTCCAACAGTGGAAATATCTAGAGCTGGTGGTGAGCAGGTCCCTTGTACTGTGGACGAAACAACCTGAGGAGAAAGAATGGAGGGGGCCCACAGACATAACTTGGCATGAGGAATGAGGGGTGTGGGCGCGGGTCAGGTGAGACCAGGTTTTCTATTCACACCATTTGTCCCTGAGACCTTACTATACCCCCTACATGCCACTTGGTGAAATGAACCTTCTAATAAATCCCCTTGCAAAGAACCAGGCTAGTGTAGCTGAATTAAGTGCCTGCCATTTATTTACAAACCAAAGGTTTATGTAGCTGCCAGACTCCCCAAGGCCAGCCCAGGCTCCCCGTTAGTCTCCCACCAGACCCATGGTTTGCAGCCCTGGCTCACATTAGAATTACCCGTTTGTTTGTTTGTTTGTTTCTTTGTTTTTAAAGCACAGTGGTACCCAGCCTACCTCAGAGACTCTTAACTGATCTAGAAAACAGCCCAAGGAACGTGTGTGTTTTTAATCTCCCAAGGTGATTTTTAATACAGGAGCAAGGCTTGCATGAGTGTGGTTGGTAGGGTACATGAATATCTCATGTGAGAGGGACAGCAATTTGAACATCTCACCTAAAATGTCATATGAGGTGCTTGAGTGTGAGATTGGTATGTTACAGAATTACATGCTTATGATTTTGTAATAAGAGTATGGAATAAAAAGGGGCATTATTTGTGCCGGACCCTGTACGTATCTAGGCTTGCAAACCACTGCAGAGATGATGAACTCAACATTCTTGCCTACGGATGAGGTATGTGGCAATAAGGCTGTGAGGGAAAGACCAGGTCTTGGCATCTGAAGGACTCGTCCAAGCCCTGTCTTAGTCACTGATTCTGTGACTGTAACCAAGCCTCAGGGCCTCACCTGTAAGATGGAAATAATAACTATCACTCTGTCATCCTCCCCGAGGTCTCGTAGGGACCAGATGTGAAGGAACCTAGAACTAGACCTGCATCTCCTAGAACAGAGACTGCGTGTCCACTTCACACATTCTTCACACAGTGGATGGGGACACGGTGGTGTCTTTGCATCTTTCCAGGGTCGGGACTGAAGCCTCGGGAGGGAGAGAGGGCAACTCCAGCCCAGCAGAGGAACACAGCAGAAAATGATTCTTAACCCGCAGCGCACACAGTGTCTGTGTGCTCAGTTTCCTTCCTCACCTCCTGCCGGTGCCGCCCCCCACTCCACCCCACCCCCAGAGAGCTCCCGAGGAACACCTCAACAGCCAGCCACCCGTCAAGGCTGCTTAATGATCAAATCAGCCTTTCTAGGCCTTTTCCTAAAGGATTTTAATCTCTGTCCTTGTTCTCCCCAGGATTTTTTTTTCCACCACTCATTGGCTTAATAAATGCCTTTCCAGAAGGCTTCAGCCCTGCTGGAAGTATACTTGAACAGCAACTCTAAGTCCTTATTAGCTCTATAGTGATCAGGTGAAGGAATAATTGATCTCAATCAGGAACACCTGGTTTCATAATTGCACAAATGATTATAATTCAATAATAAAAGTCAATTTAACTAACTTAATTCAGATTGCTTTAACCTCTCACAGACAGTTAAGAAGTGAAGAAGCAAACTGGGTGGCAGGCAGGGTCGGGGGGAGTAAAAAAGAAAAGAAAAAAGAGAAACAAAGCTCTGTCTAAACTGCACGATTAAGTAGAGGCCAAACATAATTGATTCATTTCACCCTGACCATAGGATGTATTTGTCGCTCCTGGGCTTTTGTTCATTATCTTCATTCTGTGTAGAATGTCTTCCGCCATCTTGGCACTTCCACACCCTACCCATTTTTTCCAGATCAAATTCAAATACTATCTCCTTCACCTATGTAAAGTTTTGTGGTGCTCAAAGTTGGGGAGATATCCAGTTCCCCAATAGGGCTTGAGATGGTGACCAAGATGGTGACCAAGTTGGTGACCAGGAGAAGGAGATTAATATCCATTGAACAACTACCAAAGGTCAGGCATTAATTTCTGTCATTTCATTTAGTTCTCACAGAGATATGGGAAACTGAGGCTTAGAGAGCTGAACAATTTGTTCAGTCAAATCTCTGGAAAGTGAGCAGAGACAGGATTTGAACTCAGGTCTTCCTGATTTCAGAGCCTGGAGTTTTTGCTCCTCCACCATAACAGACCCTCAGGGCATCCTGGGCCCTCCCGGGCTCTCAGGCCTCGGCCCTGCTTCAGCCACCCATAGCAAGTTCCAGCTGCTGCCGCCTGACTCTGAAATTTGACGCGTGGAAATTTGATCGAGAGGTGGCCAGGCAGATTAGGTCTTCTCCGTTGGCTTCCACGTTGTAGAAGTAGCTATCCCCTCACTCTCCCCAGCCAAATATTGGTTCACGGGGATCAAAGGTGAACTTGAAACATTCCTTTTTGAATCACTTCAACTTTATGATCTAAGCGATTCAAATAGAAAAGACTGAGCTTCGGAACGTATGGCCTTGGGATCAAGGAGAACATGTCAGGCGAAGGACCAGAGGCAGAAGGCTGTCCTGCCTGTGCCTGCTGTCTGAGGAGGGGCTGTGCTGAGCTGTGCTGGGTGGGGTGGGGGACAGGGAGCTCATGGGGGAACTCACTGATCCACCTCTCCATCAAGTACACATTCCTAGAGTGCCTACCAGACACCCCATGGGGACTCTGAGCTTACTGCCGCTACTCCTACAGTTATTATTAATGCCAGTAATATGCCCCACCGCTTACGGAGCATCGGATACCATGCCGCGGATGTACAAGCATGATCCCACTTTTTTCACAGCCCTATAAAGTAGATACTAGTATCATCCCCTTCGTACACACAGGCAAACCAAGGTGAGGAAGATTTCAGTCCTTCACCCTGAGTCACAGAACTTGTTAGTGGTAGACAGAGCTGAGATTCAAGCCCCGATAATCCGCTTGAAAGCCTGAGCTCTCGACCAGTCCTCTGGAGAACATCCTACTTTATCCCAAGGCATGGCCCTGCTCAGCATGGGGGCCTGTGGGTGTATACCCAAATAATAATAATTCGATATGAAAGTGCCAGTGGGGAACGTGGAAGAGCCTCAAGTTGGGGGAACGCCGTGCTTCTGACAAGGACAGCAAATGGCCTTCCTCACCCCTGGGCAGCCAGGCACTCTCCATCTGGGTGGCCCCTCCGCAGCCTGTAAAGGCTGCGCTCTCAGAGAGACCCCAAGCAGACCCTCTAATACCCTTTGGCGTGGGCTTCCTTGCCAGTTTCTGAATACACTTCTATCTTAGAACAATCAAGCCCTCATGGATAGTGTTTCTTTGAGAAACTGTCACTATTAGCTCCCCCCGCTCCACCCCCACCTTGACTGTCCTGTTTTAAAGAAGTAATTTATATTGATTGTAGAAAAATGAGACAATGCAGATAAGCCAGAATTCTTGAAAAGTTCCCGGAAATTCCATCATCCAGAGCCAACTGCCTCGAGACATTGTCCAATGGCCATGTAAAGAGTGCGTGTTGACATATTTTTCTTTTACAAAGATGTAATCATATAGCAATTGTGTTTCGTAACCTGCCTTGTTCACATAGCAAAGTATGGTGAAGTGAGCGCCATCCCGTGGGATCACACAAGGAAGGTTTCTAAACCTGTGCAATCTGCTGTGAAATCTGCAGCATGGCAGCGCGTGGGAATTATATTTGGAGATAGCAAGGATCGGGGCAGATCAGCATGGTAGTTTGAACCCTGGTTCTTCCTCCCACTAGCCAGATGGCCCTCTCTATTCATATCTGCCCCCTGGGGATCTGCCGTTCCCTTTGCAGGTCTCCCAAGGCTGGGCTGATATCTATGAAGTGCTGGTGTGTGTTCTCCTTTCATTATCCAAATATAAGGAGGTCTCTAAAGACTGACTCTGTCAAGAATCCCTCTCCTTTTGCTGTGCTGAGCTCTGAGATGATTTCTCAAGATTCTGGGCACATCCCTGTGGTAGCCGTCAGCCAATTGCCCTTGTTGGTGAGAACGAGGTTCTAATGCTCCATCAGAAAAGGATGATTATATCCAGCTGTCTTACTTGCCTGGGTTGTTTGCTCTATTTCTAGCCTTTTGGCTACTCTGGGGCCCACATTCCAAACAGGTTGGCATCCTTCACAGCTCCTTCCTACAGGGGCATCTGGCCACAGTCCCCACCAAAGGCCCCCGTGCCTCCTGCTGTCTCTCAGAATCTCCCTGGGGCTCCATGCGCCTAACCTACCCACTTTCTCTTATCTCTTCTGCCTCTGAACGGGATGCCATCTCTGCTTTGCCACCAGCCCTTAGACCGTCCTCACTTCTCTGCCGCTCCCCTACCAGGACCTAATAGACAGCTCACTTTGATGGGGGCAGAAGCTGTGTGGTTTTCCAGGGGTTCTGGTGGTGAATTTTCAGAAGGGCAGCCCCAGTGCTGAAGACCTACAGCTGGGTTTTGTGTAAGCCAGCATGGTGATGCATCCAGCAGTGAGATCCCAAATAGTGCCTGCCCCACCTCCCAGGAGCCCACCGCAGCTGGAGGCACTGAGAGCTGAGTTCAGAACTGGCCCGTCTCCTCTCCAACCAATCCATTTGCCGTTCCCCCTTCCTGAAGCATTCTTTGCTCACGCTCCTATCCCCACTTACCCTTCCTCATCCTTCAGAACTCAGCTTAGACCTCAGGGCCTTGGCATTGAAAGATTTCTTTTCATAACAAATTCATCTTAGAATTCCTTCTATAGCAATTAAAATGTAAAAAAAAATTTTTTTTAAATTAAGTGTACACACCAAACTGAGGTGTGAAGACTGGAGTTTGTGGAACTGCCCTGGGGGGCGGGGGGGTGGTGTAAAGGTTGTGCCTTTCAATGTATTTTGCAACTCTGTTGGCATGGGGACCTTTATTTTTGGTCAAGGAGGGGTTGCATCTGGAGGGAGTAGGCAAAGAGGACAAACCCTGAGATAGGGCACTGTCTGCCCCTCTGCAGAGCTGAGAGGTGGATCTGGCGGGCGGTGGGTGCAGGCTGAAGCTGAGGGATCACATTCGCAAAGGACTGAAAGACTTAGCGCACACAAGGAGCCCACCCCAGGTCCGCAATGAGGCCACTCACTTCCTTCTGCTGCACCGGAGGCAGAGTGCGGCGTTAGTGCCGCACTAAGTAAGGTTCACGTAGCCGTGGAGCGTTGCGGAGAGAGGCCCCAGGTGTTCACAGCTGGACAAGCTGTGGAGCACACGTGAGGTGGCCCTGGGAAGCAGCTGGGGAGAGGGCTGCCGGTGTCCACTGGTCAC
Source organism: Micronycteris hirsuta (assembly GCA_004026765.1). NCBI lineage: Eukaryota > Metazoa > Chordata > Mammalia > Chiroptera > Phyllostomidae > Micronycteris > Micronycteris hirsuta. Next base: position 43,854 of record PVJI01002757.1, on the reverse strand, counting down.
CCCTGTTGGGGCTGATGGCCGAGAGACGGGCATTAATGTCACCGGAACTTCACTTGTATCCCCAAGCTGCTGAGGCCTGAGCACCTTTGGGTTCTAAGACCCCCCCCCCCAACCTCAAGAACAGTAGATGACCTCATACATTAAGGAATACTGCACACTGGGAAAATATTATGGGAAATACAAAATAAGTTGAAAATGCCTGATTTTAAAGGTAAGGAAAGGGTCATCTTTAAAATGAAAAAAAAAAAAAGGCCAAAACCATGCTGGGGGATTGGGGAGGGGAGGCAAAAATGAAAAAAGGCAGTGAATGGATTTATTAGGCCAGCTGACCTTGCAGCCAGTTTCCCCTCAACCATGCTGGCGCCCCCTCTGTGGAGGCTCTTGAAACAGGCAGAGCCAGGGACCCATTAACAGGATGGGCGCTCCTCTCTGGTCCCTGCCTTGCGGAGGAGAAGAGTCCCAGCTGCTCCAGGCAACGCTCAGGGCTGGGAGAGCTGTGGCTTGGGGCAGGGCAGCAGCCGGGGCCGCAGGACACCGCTGCAGATCGGACCCCGGGCGCCAGCAGCCTGCTCCCTGTGTCCTGAGACTGGGGGCAGACACCCTGCATGCACGCAGGCAGGGAGAGAATCCCTGTTCTCTTAGGAACCTTCAGGGCGAGGGGCGGGGGTGACCAAACCTCTAGTTACAAAGGACCCTTAGGGATTATCTAGTCCAGCCCCTTCATTTCCCAAAGCAAGTTGCTGGGGCCCGGAGAGGGGAAGGAATTTGTTCGTTGTCACTGGGAATGTCAATGACGCAGGCTCCTCCTGCTGGGTTCAGCCTAGGACGCTGAACCCTCACAGGGAATCCTGGGTTTCCACTGGATTCTCCATGAAAATCAAAATAATCACAGCACTAGGTATTTTCCAGTCACTGGAAAAGTCTAACTTTATTAAATCCACAAAGCATAAACATTTGCTAATCAAAGTATTTGCCCAAGCGAAGCGATACAGTATTAAAGCAATATTAACAGAAATAAAGTGTGGAAATGCTACTGACCACCTACGCAGAATTTATATCACATTCTCCTAAATGAGCATTAAATCAATGGCAGTTCTCACTGGCTGGGATTTGAACAGCAGATATATTAGCAGGAGTCTTTAGGATTTGACAGAGTGGGAAAGGCTCAGAACCAGGAGCTAGGAGACCCTCCTTCTCCCTCAGCTCTGTCTTTCAAGAGCCCTTTGACCTGAGCAAGCCCTCCAGCCTCTCTGAACCCCAGTATCTTCCTCCCTGAAATTGGGGTGATGGCCCCCCTACCCAGCCCACCACCCTTTGTGCAGGTGACACCTAGCACAGTGGTTTCTGGCCGCCTCCAATCTGAGCTGGTGTCTGACTCGGAAAGGAGAGCGGTCGAACAAAACAGGTCAGACAGAGGCAACGAAGGATAAGGGGACTTGAGACCAAGTTCTTGTCTGGACAGTTGCAATCACAAGAATTGTTAAGCCTGGAAGCAGGGAGGTCTTGCGAAAGGTGAAAGGCATGTGGAGCCAGATGAGACAATGCTTGCAAAGCACTTAGCCCAGCGCTGGAAGACAATCCATATTGATGCTGATGCTGATCCCACTGAAGATGTGGCCAGCTGAGAAAGACTGACGGCCAGCTTCACAACGGTCAGAAGCCAGTCTCCATCAACAAGCAAGGAGCTCTGCTCCACAGTGGGTCAGACGATCCCTCTGCCCCGGAAGCAGAGTGTGGGAAAAGGATTGCAGTGCAAGCAGTTTATTTGGGAGGTGATCCCAGGAAATGGGGAGGTGGGAAAGTAAGACAGGGAAGGTCAGGAAACCAATAAAGGGTGTTACCAAGCTGGTTCCCACTGTAGGCGATTGGACCTCAGTGCTGTTGGGATGTATGGATGAGAGTGAAGAACCTCATCTCAGAGCTTTCCCACCCAAGGGTGTGGAGACGCCAGCTCCCTGCAGCCTTTGTGAGGGTTTTCCAGGGAGGCAGACAGTGGAATTAAATCATTCATCTGCACACATGCATAGAGAGCAGGCTCTGGTAGCCAGAGAGCACCGCCCCCGACCGCACCATGTGATGGTCAGCAGGTGATGGCAAGTGAAGTCAGGCTGCAGGTACTGAAATGCCAAAGATGAGGGGCTGGGCCTGGGGCATCAGCTGCACCTGCTCCCCCATCTTGAGCCCATAGTCTTTACTTCCTGTGGACACTGGAGTAATTGAGGTCCAGGAATCTTACAGAGCCCAGATAATGCAGAAAGTTAAGGAAATCAAGGAACCAATGTCTGACCAAAGTAAAGGGAAGAGGAGTGCTTGGAATTCACAGCAGGAAGCTGAGGCTGATGGAAAACAGAATCTAAATGTCGCCCTGCAGGGCCCATGGCCCTTTGCGTGCAGGGCAGCCTGGGGGTGAGGGTGACTGGACAGCTGAATCCCCATCCCTTTCATACCGCCACCTCTTATTTTGACTGCTGCATGGAATTGCTGTCAATCTTTTGAGTAGTCTTTGTCATTTTATTAGGGAATTATTTTCCCCTAGCTAGTTGTTTGAAAATGTTCCAGGCTGTCGTCATTGTGGTGGTTCGTAAGACCTTTAAGGCACACCTTTTTCCAGGTGACATAGAACACGTCTCTCTACCGCTTGTCATCCAGGTGTCCTTCCCACTCTTCCCTTCCTCAGCCCAGTGCAATCTTGCTATTGCATCACCTCGCCATGGAAACGGCGCTCCCCTGAAGGCCACCGATGGATTCTGAATTCCAAGACCAAATGACATGTCTCACTTACTCAAGCTCCAGTCAGCTTTTGAAATTGCAAGCCTTCTCCCTCCTCCCCCGCTCCCTCCCCTCTTGTCTGGTTCACCTCCTGCCTGGTTGCTTCTCAGTCTCCCTCCCTAAGTCCTCCTCCTCTGGTGCCGGTTCCCCTGCGGAGTTCATTGCTGGCCCCCCTCTCTTCTCACACTCCTCAGTCTCCTTGAGTGATCTCACCAGATCCATGGAGTCAATGACCACCTATTCGCTGGCAATGCCCCAGTCTCTAGCTGTGGCCCAAGCTACCCTCCCGACCCCTAGATCCTCCCCTCCCTCTTGGGTCAATTCCACATAAACATCACAGTCAACAGACCCCAGCTGGCCTCACCTTCCCCCCAAAACTGGATCTGTCCCCAGCGTACCTCATTTAGGCGAACGATGCCCCCCACTCACGTGACTCCTGCCACATCCAGTCACCAGGTCCTTTCTCTGTTTTCTTATAACCAGCTCCTATGTTCTCCTTTACTGCCGGTTAACCATTGGCTGGCCTGTGGACCAGCACCAGCCCATCCAGGGTCATTTTCCTCCTCTCCACAGCTGCGGTGAGGGACAGGAGGACGAAGAGCAGGTTTTAAAGAATGCTAATCCGTTCCACTTGAAGTTGTTTTACAATTCTGATAGGATGTCCCTCCTATGTTTTGGGCACTCAAGTGCCAGTCCTTTGGTCATCGATGTCATGGGTGCTGGCCATCACTGTTCTGACCCCTCACTCTCCCACCACCTGGGAGGATCCATTTCAGTTAGGTCTGGACAAGCGACTTGTTTTCACCAACGACAGGTAAGTAGAAAGAACATGTCACTTCCAGGCAGGATTTCCGAGAGTCACTGGACAATCCACCGCAATCCCGCTGTCCTGCCTCAGAGATGACGGACACGTGTCACGATGCCGCCTCTGTCAGCCTGGCTCCCCCCCCTGACCACTCCCCGCCAGCCTCACTGGGCTCGCAGTGTGAGTGAAGAACAAACAGACGAACTTCTGCTGTACTAAGCTGTGAGGCGTGGGGAGTTACTTATTCCTACAGCACAGTCTGGCTAATAGTGGAGCCGTTTATTTTTTTATATCATTATTTAGCAAAATGAAATGTTGCCAGCCTTACGTTGGCATTCCTTTCTCTTGTTTGTTTGTTTGTTTGTTTGTTTTGTTGTTGACATTTAGCTCCCCTAGGACATACCCCTCCTTGACCCCCCTGACTCTCTAGTGCCCGGCCTGTGGGGGGCGTCCGGTTTGGGCAGAACCACTGTTCGTAGGTCAGGGGCCGCAACAGGGGGCCTCTCGGGCCCGAGTTGCCAGAGTCACACCTACTTTATCTGTGTAATGAATAAATGAGTACGCAGCACTTCTGCACAGGATTTCAGCAAAAAGCATAGAGTTGAAAAAGAAAAAGTGAAAAGTTACGTGTCAGAGATTCTGCGAAGCCCCAGGGACACAATGACAAACCAGACAGACACAAACCTCTCCTTTATTAACAAATTGCCTACGGTTTCCACTTTTGCAGACACAGAGGGGCCGAGAGGGCAGACAAAAGACAGGTGAACACGCAGTGGAGGTTGAGGGAGAGAATAAAAGGAGGGGGGCCTACTTCAGGTGGGTGGGGAGGGGCCAGCAAGACCTGATCACCCACGGTCCTGCAGGCCCTAAGGAGATGAGAGAAGGAGGGCAGTAGTGGCTGAAGCTGCCAATCCCACAGCGCCACTTAATAAGCCCTCAAATCGACACAGGCAAAGCAGAAATCCTGATGTCACTCACTCCTCACCATGCCCCAACCCCCTGCCTCAACCTTCTCATTTCAGAAACGCCAATTCTAAGATGCTCAGGCCAAACACTGGAGTCTCTTCTACCTGACATCAAATCCATCAGGGAACTCTAGTGTGCTGCCTTCAAAATGCACCTTGGATCAGACCGCTTGTGCCACCCCATGGCTTTGAACCTGGTCCAAGACACTAGCATCTCTTACCTGGACTGTTGCAGTGGCTTCTTAACTGGGCTCTCCGCTTTTACCTCAACATCCTTGTCTCTATACGGCAGTAAAAGAGATCCTTCAAAATCCAAAGTTGACCACTCTCTGTCCCAAACCTATAACGGCTTTACACCTCACTCTGAATAAAGCCAAGGTCTGTGCCATTAAGTCCATCATGGTCTGGCCCTCGCCACCCCTCCGGCCCCACCTCTATGTCTCCTCTCTCACCCGGCCTCAAGCCCCCAACCTTCATGATATTTTTGAACACACCAAGCACGCCTCTGGCGTGACCTCCACACTTGCTGTTCTCTCCCTCTGACACCTTTCCTCGGTCACCTGTTTCTTGTGACTCCCTCCCTTCATTGGATCATTCCTCAATGGTCACGCTCAGAGTGTGCATCCATGGACACTCCTTTCTATCATTTCTATCTCCATACCCATTCACTTTTCTTTAGGACATGAACTGTCACCTGGCATATTACATACTTTTATTTCTAGGCCACGGGTTGGCAAACTTCTTCTATGAAGGCCCAGATGGTAAATAAGTTCGGCTTTGCAGGCCATACGGTCCCCATCACAACCACTCAGCTCTGCCGGTGCAGTGTGAAAGCAGCCCTAGACAGAACATAAATAAATGAGCGTGGCTGTGTTCCAATAAAACTTTATTTACAAAAACAGGCAGCAAGCTGGATTTGATCTATGGGCCCCAGCCTGCTGATCCCCGGTCTAGGCACTTGTTTTCTACTTCCTACCGAAACTCGAGCTCCGGGAGATCATGCTCTTGTTCTTTGTGTGCAGTTCTCTCTGAGACACCTACCAAAGCACCTGGTGTGTGATAGGCAGTCCGTAAATATTTACTGAATTAATGTATTGATTTACTGGTTGATCACTGAGCTCTTAGGGGACTTTGATTTTAGGGGCCTGGCTAAAGAGTTTGGACTTTCTTCTTTTAAAAAGTTCGGAAAGTGTTTTTGCCAGTTTTCACAATGTTCATGACGGTTGATTGACAGATCCTCTCCACAGTCTGCAGTTCTCAGAATGGAGACATTTTGAGACAAATGACAGCCGCTTGCTCGTCTCACTGTTTACTCCTCTCGTGAGTGCGCTGTGTGATGCACATCGCACATGGAGTTGGATGTGTGATGCATCAGACCGCTGCCAACAGAAACACATAGAAAGAAAATAATCATCTCCACAAGCAAAGGCCTAGGGAGGACGCTCCAGGCGCCTCTCTGGAAACGAAGGGGCCTACTGCAGCTCTTCAGGGAACAGAACCGAGGGCCCCCCATGACGCTGGGTGTGGAAGAGCTGAGAGGTCAGCAAAGGCTGAAAGAGTTGTGGAGGGAGGAGGCTGACGGGTTAGGCTGAAGGGAATAGGTGGAGCCAGATAGAATGACTGTCATTTTCTGGGATGTGATGGGCCCAGGCACAGGGCTGGTCAGGAGCAGGATGTGCTCCTGAATTCTGAAGAATCCAGTTAGAGAAGTTGTTTCTTTGGGGAGAGGGGTTAGCTTTGAGGGTCTGGGCTGTGGACAGCCTTGAAAGCCAGTCTGGAAAATAAGTACCCTTTGGCAAAGGAAACCACTGGAGGTTCTGGAGGAGTCCGTTGTTATGGTGATGGAAGTTCATCTGCAATAAGGTTGAGAAATGGAATGAATGAGTAAATGGATGTGATTAAATGAGTAAGGGGCAAGTCCCGAGCGTACTGCGGAGCTGTTAAACGTTTTAAGTAGAGAGTGATGTGATCATCTCTCTCTCCAGGTGAAACGGGTACGGGGGTGGGAGGGAGGGGGTCTCAGGTAGGGAGAGCAGTTGGACTGCTGTTTCTGAGAGTGCCCTTCTTTTGCCCGTGTGGTCACGTGGTCACATTGCCCTGATACAGTTACCTCCTGCATCCACCTCCACACCCCAAGGGTCACCAAGATGCACAGTATGTTTGTTTATTTGCTAAACGTGGCATGCCCACTCAGGTGCCACTTCCTCCATGAAGCCTTCCCCAGTCTCTCCACCTGGAAGGGAGCTCCCCTCCTCGGAGCTTTCACACGTCTTCAAACGTTCCCTTATGGACAACAGGGTGGTGGTTGCTGGGGGGTGGGGGTGTAAGGGGATTAAAGGTAATGGAAAAAATACAACAAAGATTAAATTTTTAAAAAATGATTGCTTTTTGACTGGATTTACACCGCCGCTCTACCACTTGCTAGCGCTGTGTCTTCCAGTAAGCCCCTTAGCCTTCCTGTGCCTCTATTTCCTCAGTGATAAAAATGGGGATAAGAATACCTTTCTCCTGAAGTCACTGTAAGGACTTAATAAGTTAATATGTATATGTGATAAGCTTAAAACAGTGCCTGGAATATAATGAGCTCCATATAACCGATGGCCATTGTTTTTTATTATTATTATTATTATTATTATTATTATTATTATATGTTAAAGTTATTTGTGTCCATGTCTTATTTCCTATAATAAATTTGAGCCTTTTGAAGGCAATGATGTGCCTTATTCATTTTTGTGTCTTTCTCAGTGAGTAACAAGATGCATTCACATAGTATATTTGTTGAATGAATCAGTAAATGATTGAGTGAATAAATGAGTGAATGAATACAACTTGTATAATGGAATTTAACTATGATGCTATAAACAAAGTATTGATTATAGTCAAGGATACTTTCAGCTTTATGGAGAAAAAAAAAAACTATGAGGATATTAGCAGGAACCTAAGAATCTGAGTACAGAAGGAACACGAGCAAACTCTGCAGCATTTTGAAATTGCAGAGTTGCAAAACCCAACTATGCCTTAATCTTCCCATCTAAAACATAAAGAGATTTGATTAAATGATCTTGAAGGTCCTATTGAGCCCTACAGTTCTATTATTAGGATCCCTAGGTTCTCGGGAGTCTTGGTTTACAGTGACTACACCACTAGGAATTTCCTAGAAAAAAAATGAGTGGAAGAATTTTTTTAATTGAAAAAATACTTCCAAAGGACACAGTGCTAGGGCGTAGAGAAAGATCGTATCAAATGTAGGGAAGGCTTGTGTGAGAAGTGCGTCCGCTGTTTCCTCACATGAGTGAGGACTGACTCAGTCAGAAAAGAAATTCTATCAGAAGTATGTACAGAAGCCACATCCAAAAAAAAAAAAACCCAAAAAACAAAAACATGCAGGAACCTTACTAACATGAATCAAACCTGAGCAGAATTCTCCTGGAAGAAAGAACAATGGGAAACACCAGCAAAATGAATCCAAGGTCCCTGGGAAGTCGTCACCCGGCTGAATCTGTGGTTTGGCATCTCGGGCTATGCCGTTGTGAGTCTTTGGGAGTTCGGCAGGAGAAGGGAAGGCTCTGTGATTTCTAAAGTCACCTGGGGGCAAAAGGGGGTCCCTGGCCCAGATAGCACAGTCTTCCAAGTCTCCCTTAGCACCCTGCTCAAGTCTTGGGCACCTTCTTCCTATGTGGCTGTTATTTGCATCACTGGATGTTACATTCTCCAAAGATTGTGTTTATTTATCTCCCTAGTGCCTGGTAAGTATTCAATAAATATTTGTTGAAGGAATGAATGAATGAATATTGACTAAGCCTTAAAATCTGGCTTTGAGGAAGGCTGACATGAGAGAGGAGGATTTGTAGATAATAATTTCCAGGGCACATGGTGGTTAACCAATGCAAGCTCATTTCTGGGTTAAAATGAAGCATGCGTGTCTGTTATTATGCAAAGGTGAAGCCATCAGCACCTTCTGTCTTGGCTTTTCCATCAGCCTGGGCTGGAAATACAGAGACCCATGGGCAGTGAGTGAGTCTATAGCTCTACCACCAGCTCCGTCTGTGAGTCTGCCCATCTCTGAGATGGTGCTGGCGATACCGAGTCGCTGGCTGCTGGGCATAATAAAAGCCATGTGGCAGCCACTGCTGATTCCCATTGGGATCTTGCCTCTCCCACACAAGCCCCATAGCATGTGATCTCCCCCAAAAGAGTCCTGTACTGTGTTCTGAGTGGGGAGAGGGAAGCAAGATTCCTCCTCAACAGATGTCACCATAATTAGATAACTCATTATATCAAGGAATAAGGAAAGGAGATTGACATAGATACAAATGTGAACATATTGATAGCTTTTCTGCATGTGAGTTTGTGCAATCTTGGAAACTGATTTCCTGGACAAGGCTCAAGGGATGAGTCAGCGGTTGGAGCCTGGGGAGATTTTCCACAATGAAATTGTGGTCCTAGGAAAGTATCCGAAGAGCTTTCCACCCTGTAAGACCATTCCCAGGGGCAGCCAAGGGCTCGAAGCCAGTGTGGGTGTGTGTCTGTGCATGTGGGAGAAGCCTAGGAGACAGCCAGGGCCTGGGGATGAAGGGGGAGGGGGCAGGCAGTGATGCGCTGGGTGAGGCAGGCTGCGTGGGCAGTGGCTGACGCTGATCCACCAAGTCCAGTGGCTGCTCCAGCCTGTGATGAGAGTCCTCAGAACTCCTGGATCTTTCTCCTTCCTGCCTCTGGGTTAGGGAGCTTCCCAGAGGAGGTCACCTCCTTGGCCCGCTCCAGGATTGCATCCTTCACTCGTATTCCGATATACCCCTGCTCGTTCTGCTGGAGAACCCATCATTTGTAGTGTACTTGCTTCTTTTCCCTGTGGCAAATGTGGGCATTTGACAACATGATCCTGTCCGGCTCAAACATTCTGAAATGGGAAACGCCTCCAAATGGGAAAAAGGTAGGACACAGTGAAGTGACACGGAGCACATGCTCGCTCCTCTGCTGGGCATTTCATACTCATCCTTTTCCAGCAGCCTCCTGAAGCTGACCTGCCAGTTTTCAGGGGGCAGTGATCACTTAAATCACTTATGCCTCCTGAAGAGCCCAGAGAAACCTGGCTCTTCCTTGCAGTCGAGTTGGTCATCTGTACCTAGCACTTTTCGTCTACGGGTATGCAAAGAGGGACGGTCTCTCCTGCCAGAGTTGCTAGTGCTGTCCTGCCCTGTGGTTCCAGCCCCCATGCCCACACCAGGTGTTTCACCTGGGGCCCTCAGGCACCTCCACCCCAGCATCTTCCCCCTGAGAATGACCTCTCCTCTTGCACAGAGAAATCAGAAGGGACTGGAAGGGAACCCCCTCATCTTCCTGTCATGGGAGAGGTGGCCTACCTCTTCCTTAAGGACTTTCCCTGTAGCTGTGGCTGGCACCTGTCCCACCTCTTTAGATTCGTGGTCTGTCCTTGACTTTATTTCTTGAGTCTATCCTCCCCTCTGCCCCCTGCCTGGTCCAGGCCTCACCTTCCCTCTGGGTAATTACGACACACCCCAGGCCTCTCTTCAATGGTCTTTGTGCTACTTACTGATCTCTTCTCCTTCCTGGGCCTTTTCTCTCCCATCCCACATTTCACATACCTTCTCATGAACCTACAGAAAGACCTTCCAGCTGTGTGAACTTGGCCTTCATGCATACATCCTGGTAAGAGTTCTGGGGAAATCCTTTCTTGGGGACCTGGATTCCATAAGCAGATAACATTATGCTAAAGTGGTTGAAGCTTTAAATAGAAAGATGGCAGTTACCATCGGCAGTTTATATGTAGGAGCCAAGGCTGTGCTTGAAATGGTGAAAGTGTGGCAGGCTTTTAGTTATGCATTCTTAATGAACTGGTGGTCACTCTGGCCCCAACAGTCCAGGCTTGAAGGTGACTGTCAATAAAAGTTGGAGCTATACCCAGCTGTCTCTGTAAGAGAAAAGAGCTGATGACCATCCCTCTAAGCCAGGCGGAGGCAATGATGCCCACACCAGATCTTGTTATTGCGTGAGTGAGAGGATGCAGAAGGACCCAGTTTCCTTGGGGACCACAGGCTGCCAGAATGTCTCTATCCTCCACTGAGGTCATCAACACCAAACCTGTGTGGAGGAGTGGGAAACGGTGACCTTCTGTGCCTTGCAGTCCTTCTCTTTCTTCCCCCTTAGCCTTGGGGGAATGGAAGCATGAAGTCTTTCCGGACTAGTGTTTGCTCAGATCCTGTGAGCCTGAGCAGAAGTGCATTTCGAGGACCTGTGTGTATCTCTAACTCTGGGACAAGAAAGTTAGTCCTTAATCAGACTATACCCACCTTCCATCCGTTTTCCAGCCCTACCACCTACTTATTCTTTGTTACAGCTCTCTCTCCCTGGCCAGGCACCACGCCTTCCTTTCTTCTGTTTCCCTTTATGGCCAAATCTGACCATTCAGAAGGGACCCATTCAAATCCCACCTTTTCAGGGAGCCTTCTGTGCTCTGCCTATAATTGTGTCTCTCACAGTCCTGAGCTGCCCTCTCAGCAGGCTCTCTATTTTCTGTCCAGGTATTGCTTTGCCTCTCTTCTCTCTCCTACGGCGCCAGGACTTTTCCCAGGAAACAGACTCAGTCTGGAACGTGTGAGCACATCCTCTCAGCCCCAGCACAATGTCGTTGACCGAATGTGACTTGCTATGGAAGAGCAGTCTTGTTTCCAGGCAGGTACTAGTTGCCGTGCATTCATATATCCCCCTGAAATTTTCCTTCATAGATATGTCATCCCATTTCGGAGATTATGAAACTGAGGCTCACAGACTAAATCACTTGTCTAGGATCACGTAGGTCACAAATGGCTGAGTTGAACTTGAACCCAGGCTTTGCTGTTTTGTCCCACCACCCCCCTTCCCACCCCCTCCCCCTTCAGGCTCCTGCCGTGTGAATCGAGGGATAGGAGGAGGTAGAAGTACTAACTTGCTTTGGTGAGTGAACAGTGCTTTACAAGCACAGGCTTTACCACCGAAACATGCATCTTACATGCCTTTGAAAACTATTTAAGCAACTCTGGGAGAAGGGAGTGAATGTGAACAACACAGTTGGAGGCGGAGGTGAGAAAGGAGAGAGGGAAACAAGGGTTTGGTTTTCTTCTACTGGCCCTCCTCCCAATCCCGGGCTTGGCTTACAGATCTGGAAAGAGAGAAGGGGGAAGAGGGAGCTTCCAGATGGGGGAGGTGGAGTAGCTCTCAAATGTGCCCAGCTTTAGGGAGATACAAAGGCAAAGAAGGAAGTTGCTGTGATTGACTCAATGAGATCTCTTTATTTTTCCCACTTGAAAGAGACCTCGGGTAAAGTACAGCATAGAGAATATAGTTAATAATATTGTAACTCTTATGTATGGTGTCAGGTGGGTTCTCGAGCTATCAGGGGGACCACTTCATAAAGTGTGTGACTGTCTAACCACTATGCTGTACACCTGAAACTAATACAAAATAATATTAAGTGTAAACTGTAATTAAAAATAAAATTAAAGAAGAGAGACCTGGGTGAAATGTAAATAGGTTGACTTTGTTTTCTAGATCATCAGGCTGGGGTTCCTTGGTCACCCAGCTGATTCAGGCTCTGCGCCACCTGACTTTGCCTTGTCTCCTCCTGCGGAGCTGAAGTGTTGGCGTCACTACGTCACACGTGAAACAGTGTGCTCCAAACCCGAATCTCCTGACCCTGGGCCACTGCCCTTTCTCAAGGCCCTCTCCACCTGCCTGTCCCCCGGGCTCTGTTTCTCATCCTGTGAATCCCGTCTGTACCCCCAGGGACCTGTGCCCAGAGAAGAGGCTCAGCTTCTTATTTCCCCACGCACAGCAGTTTCTCTCTGACTCTCAGGGTCCTGGGATCGATGCTCCCTTGCTGTGGGTACAACATCCGTCTTGACAGTAATAGCAAGAGAAAGAACCGTGGCATCCAGTTCACTGTACGTTCGGGCCACATCCAATACAATGTGTGGCTGCAGAAACAAGGCAACTGTTTTAAAGGGCATGGTCAAGGCTTCCTGTGCGGGTTAAACCCTATCTAGAGTACCGTGTTCTCTTCTGGGCCTCACGCTTACATCCACTTCAGCCGAACAGGTTGCAAGGAGACTGGAACTAATACTCCATGACAGGTAGTTAAAGGAACCACGAGTATGGCAATGGTGAATGCCTAATCTCTAAAGGGCTCTTATGAGGTGAAGGAACAGGGCCTGCCTGCACGGCCTTGGGTTAGAGAGGCAGGGTGAGTGAAGGAAATCTCTAGTCAGGCAGTTTCGCTGTAAGTAAGAGGACCTGTAGCTTAGGAATTCCCAAACATGGAATGAATGGTGGGGATCTCGCTTCTCATGAGTGTGTCCAAACAGAGGCAGGAGGAGCGTGGGGACTGCAGGAGGGACATGTGGGTGCAGAGCTCACTATTACGCACAAAATGATGCCCGTGGGGTTTTCATTGCAAAGATACAATCTGCCTTCTCTTTTTTTTTTTTTTTTTTTTTTTGCGTTTTCAACTCATGACTCAGGGAAACAGAATGGCCAGGAGCTTTCTGGAACATGTAAGAGCCCAAGGTAGCCAGTTGTAAGTGACGTGGAAACCAGAGGAGTCCGCATGAAGCAGATTTGCCTGCAGTAAACACGGTTCCAATTTTGAGCATTCTTACATCCTTAAACAGAGACCATCGTTTCTGGCTCCAGCTTCAGAAACAATAACATAACCCGAGGGTTTGTAAACCTCACTAGAGAAATGATTAGCTCAGACACGGAGGCCCATCTGAACGAGTTTGTGTATCTCACTCGAATCAAGCTAACCAGCAATATTTACAGAGCACCTCTCTGCTGCGAGGCAACCCAAGAGTTTAAGATCTGCTTCCTGCCACCCAGGCATCAGTAAGAGTGGAGGCAGAGAACAGGTTTGTGAAAAGCTTACTTACAATGTCACTTCTTACTTTTTCAATCCATTACGACTATTTGTTTAAAATTGCCCGCTGCCCTCTGTAAGTTCCCCCAAGGACAGGAGAGCTTAGTGCCTAAGGCACAGGGTTTGCACTTTCAAGATCTGAGTTCACCTGCTCACCTGGCCACGCGTCGGCTCTAACTTGGAACATGTTGCTTTACTGCTCTATGCAATAGTTTCCTCATCTGAAAATGGGAAGAACTATAGTAGTGATTGTTGTGTGAATTAGATTAACTCAGTTCAGGAACACCTCCCTTAAAAACGTGTAGCCCTATAGCCAGATAACGTACGTGTGCAATAAATGTTGGCTGCTGCTACTATTATTCCTTCTACTGCTAATGATAATAATACAGAGGGGTTAGTTTCCACAGCATGTTCATAAGGACAAATCAATACCTAATCAGTATGATACTTCAAAATCCCACCTTGCACATCTTCGGAAACATATGCCCTTTAAAAGGAATGAATGGCTTACGTAGCTGCCAATAAGCAATCTCTCTCCCTTTCTCATAGGGTTGGCATACTTACATTAATAACAGCTAATCAATATTTAATGAGCACTTATTACGTGGCAGGCCCTGGTCTAAACCTTTACATGTATTAACCTATTGAAGTTCGTATCAACTCTATGTGGTAAGGACTAAGATTTTCTTTATTTTACACATGAGGAAACTGAGGCACATAATGGTTAAGCAACTTGCCCAACTAACACAGGGACTGGAACTGATGTAGTCAGCCAGCTGGGCCCCAGAATGCACTCTTGACTGCTGGCTCCAGTTTCTCTCTTATGATAGGTAGGATATTATTCTATCCTAACACTAATGCCAGTACGCCCAACCATTCATACAAATACTGGAATACAGTAGGCGGTCAATGAATGTTTGAGGAGTGAATAAGTTCCACGGGTTACCAGTTGCAGGCGACACCCCTGTGGCACAGGGACTCCATGTCCTCGTAAACTCACAGACAGTGGAGGGCAAACAGGGCTGGGGTGAGGCCACCAGGGAGTGTCCCCATCTCAGCAGCCTCCTGGGTGTTCTCAGCGGGCGCTTGTCCAGTTCCTAGCTTGAATCTTTACCCTTAGTGTTCCAGGGAGACAGCTCATTCCAGGCTCACATGTTCCCACCGTGAGAAGCCTTCACCCCATACAGTTGTCATCTCGTCTTATCTCGGAGCCTGCGTGTCACCGTCTTCTTCTAGACCCGGGAGTGATGGTGTGAGGCGGCAGGAAAAGGGGCATACAGCCTTCGGTGCACTTCGGAGGGACTCTAATGAATCAGTGTTTCTCTACCTGGGGTGATGGGGGAGGTGCAGAGATGTACCCTCAAGGGTCCGTGAGTTCTCTCCAGGAATTTTTAAGTGACGTGTTTTTGTGTCAATGACAATGTGACAAAATGTGGTATTAGTATATTCTAGAGGTTAAGGCTGCTAACTCTGGATGATTCTGGATGCAAATTCTGGTTTTGCCACTTGGCGATATTTGCCCTTCCATCTATGTACCTTGGCAAGGTGAGACATTGAATGAGGCAAACAATTTTTTCTCCTGACCTTCTCTTGCCTCCATCCTATCCAGGCATCTCAGGAACTCATTCTAATAGGTATTTACAGTTAGGTCCTTGCCTCTGACACAAGACTTCCTGAAAGAGGCAGCTCCTCAGCTGATGCCTGAAGGATGAGCTGGGATCCGGCAGGCACAGCGTTCCGTAACCATTGCACTCGTTTGTCCAGCACCTGATGGTTTATTCCGTATTCCACGCAGTGAGTCCTGACAAAAATAAACGGACGTAAGGCAGCAATAGTTAAGTATTAAAGTCATTGGTCCTCATTATTCACAGATACCATATGTGCTACTTTACCTGCTTCTTAAAATTTATTGGTAGCCCAAAATCAATATTCACAGCACTTTCATGGTCATTTGTGGACATGAGCAGAGAGGTGAAAATTTAAGTTGCCAATTGCACGTTCACAGCTGAGGTCAAACAAGGCGACACTCTGCCTTCTCGTCTCAACACTCATACTGTAAATGAGTGTCCTTTCCACAGTCCAGGTAGTGCCATTCATTTTGGTGCTTTTTTTGGTTAGTGGTTTCACTGTTTACAATGTCCCCAGTACACAAGGAGGCTGCGATGTGCCTTATAGAGAAAACACGTGTATTAGATGAGCTTCTTCCAGGCGCGAGGGATAGCGCTGTTGCCTGGGAGTTCGGGTAAGTGACTCAACAATAATACTAAGTCAGCTGTCGCTAAACAGACATGTACATAAAACAAGGTTATGTTTTACACTTGACAGCCATGTCGTGACCAGAGGCGCACTTGAATCTAGCCCCGTATTTCCTCCAGAAGCAGCAGTTCAGGATTTGTTAATACGGCATTCCCAGCAATGCTCTAGAACACGACCATCACACATCATGAGAATAGAGGACCGATTGTATATATATATATATATATGTATATGTATACATAATTAAATGTTATATATGTTTAATAGAATAAAAGAAATTTATAGAATAAAGAATTTATTTATAGAACAAAGAAAACCTCAGAAGGCTAGGGAATCTGCCCAAATAGCCCCAAATCGCACATCTCATAAACGGTGGAGTTGATCCTTGAACTCAGGTCTGTCTGAGCCCATGCTCCACCCACCGCCACCCTCTGCCTATTGGGATTCATGGCCGAAAGAGTTGTATGAACAATTGCTGTTTGTGGAGTTTGGGTAAGGAGAACCCAATCCAGAACTTTTCAACCTCTCCTTTGCTGAGCTTTGTATCCCCTCCTGCTCTTTTGTCCTTTGTTTTTGGATTGTCTGTTATGGCTTTGTCATTGCATGGGAGGCCCTTCCAAGCCAACAAGTCTGTAGATACCACTTGCTGCAAAGCACAAATCCTTCCAATGAGGAATCTAAGGAAAGAACAGGATAGTCAACCTGGGAATGGACTCTAATTCAAGTTCATACCCAAGCCATGGAAAATTCTCCTACCTTATTCTTGTTAATATTTTAAACTCTCGAATGGGGCAGACGGGAGGAGGTAGAAGAACATCTGCTCCCTCCTTGACCTAACCCCCGGCAGCCTGCACAAACCCTCAGGAGTCTGACCCCTCCCTCTGAGGAGCAGTGCCTCTTTGTAAGCGTTTTCCAACCATCGGTGTCATTTTGTGGGAATTTAGATCCAACACATCCTTTTCCGCAGGTCCCACAATGCTTCAGTGATGAGCTGCCTTGATGAGTGTGACAGGCTTGACAGAGGAAAGGCAGGGGGCGGAGGAGAAGAGAGGATTAACAAGTGTCTGCAAAGTGGCATTTATATTTAGAATTTCCTTTCCTTTCAAGGATTGGTGCACCAGCTCAGTATAAACAACCGAACCCAACTTAGCTCATTTCAATGGAAAGGGAATTTATTAAAGAATATTAGCTAGTCCACAAAATCTCCAAGACAGCCAAAGAGTGCAGTAGAAAGGTATCCACCCAGGAAAAATGCCCAAACCATGAAGTGAGATTGTATCATCGATGACCACCCCCCACTGGCAACATTCCTGGGCACTGGCACCATGGCTCTCACCAAACATGCCGAGCATTGAACAACGCCAGAACCTCGGGCTCTGACACCCCCAAGCCTGCACACCTCCACTGCCAATCTGGTGAAGACATGGGTTCTGAGCAGCCCCCCTTCCTCCTATTTCACTTCTGGATTCTTCCACAAGCACATCTGATTGGTGGAGCCCAGGTCACATGATCCAGGGACCAACAGGTCTCAGACCTGATGGATTCCCAAAATGGAGACCAGATCAACTTAGCGACATGCTGAGCGAACTCGGGGAAGTCACCACACCTCTCTTGTTCTAGTTTCCTCATCTTCAACATGAAGGATTCAGCTCAGTGTGCTTTAAGTTGACTTATAGGTCAGAAATGCTATGATTTGGTGATTCTAAGTGTCTGATAATGTTTTATTTAGCACTCAGCCACCCCAGGATGTTTGATAAAATCTGATCATTTGGACAAGTTCCAGGAAAGGAACAGATCAGAGCCTGCACTGGGGGGTTGGAAGCCCACCTCATGGGAGGATGTGTGTATGTGGTGAGAGGTGAGGGGACAGATGGTGAGAGTGTGGAGACTTTTAGAACTGGAAGGAATTAAACGATTATTCAGCTCCTCTCTCTCTCTCTCTCTCTCCCCCCCCCACCCCCTCCAGCTCATTTCAAATACAGAAACTGAGCCTCAGAGAAGAAATTATTAGCCCAAGTTCACATAGCTAGTTAAAGGCAGAACTCTGATTAACCTTAGTTTTCTTGCTTTCCATTCATGGTGCTTTCCATTCATGGGTTCTTTCCCCTACACCTCGGCTGATGAACAGATTTTCTCCCTTTCCTGTGCTAACTCGGGTGAATTCTCAGTGGCTCCTTCAGTACTATCTTCAGGAAGTCTCCCAGGCCCTTCAATAGCTCAGTGGGAGAATGCTACCATTAATTAGCATTATCTGAAATGGCCACAGGAGGGTGGTCACCTAGCTTTTGCCAACCCTGACTTATCAGGCCTCCTTACAGAACCCAAGGCTCATTCTCCATAGAGACCCAATAGGTGAAAGAAGGGTGGAAAACTACAGAACTGATTTTCCAAGTGCCTGGCCCCAAATTAAGAGGTAGTAGTCGATGTATGCTTAAGGAACCAGCACACAACCACAAAGTTTGCTCAGTAACTCTAGGAACAAATAGTATTGCAAACAGTGCAGGCCAGGATGTAAGATTGAGAGAGACAAGTGCCTAGAACAGAAGAACAAGACAACAATTAAGTTAGAGACACACCATACAACATGCACCCAGAAGTTCAGGGAGATTTTTTTGTGTTGCATCCACTGTAACATCACTGCCCAGAATGAAACAGTGAGATTAACTGATTTATTTTCATGAGCACAGTTACATGTAAAAAATACATGAGCATACGGATTGGTCAATCCTTCCATGCCTACATAGAATTCTAGTAAATAAAAACAATAATAATAATAGTATGGTCATCACTGTTTTACAATTGAGGAAACTGAGGTGTAGATGGGCTAAGGGACTGGCCAAAGGTCACGTGGTTCATAGGGAATAGGGACGGGATACGAATGAAACTCAGGATTTTTTTTCACTTCTTGCTAATTAAAATCTAGACCCAACCGGAGGGATATTTGAGAATTCATGAAAGTTATTAGAAGGGAGCTATGGGCTTTTCTAGAACTGGCCCTAATATGTCAGCCCTTCTCAATAGGAAAGCAACATCATGGTCTTCCTCTTGTTTTCATCTACCGGAATTCAAATCACCAAACTTCTTAGCCTCTCTGCGAAAACGGAATAACCCACCGCTTCAGAGGAAGCTTGCGGGCGTGTGCACAGCGATTTCACATCTTCCCCCGAACACCAACACAGCCAGTCCAGGTTAAAGGATATCAGCACTGCCACACACCCTTCTTTTTCCCAAATTAATCAAGAAGTAGGAATTTCTGACAAATGCCATCTGCTTATTTTTCAGAGAGACAAGTTTTGGTGGTGTGACCAGCAGGTGCCTCGGCTTTTTCTAGCATGCAGTATCAAAATAGTCACCATGGCAACCCTCAGAGGGCAGGCTTCCAAAGAAATGCATTGTGAGCACAGAAACTCTAGAGCACTTTCAAGCAAGAAGGAAGGCGGCTGAGCGGGCGCACTTCCAACGGCGGGAGCAGGAGCTTCTCTGCACACCCAGGCCAGTCCTGGCTGCTGTGAGGCCGGCCCCGGCAGGCCCTCCCTCGCCCCGGTGCTGTGCTCCCGGGAAGAGTGGAGAAATGAGAATTTGTGGGCAGTGGCAGGTAGAGCAGGCAACTACCAGGTTTTTTTGCAGGGACTAAAGTATCTTGGAAGGTGGTCAATAAGGATGTGGCCCTGAGCTAGGAGACAGTAGACCTGGGTTATAATTCCTGACCTGACATATGCTGACCGAATGACCTTGGGCAATTGATCTGGCCTTTGAGTCTCATTGGCTCATTTTCAAAAGGAAAGTGGGGGGGAGATGAATTCACTCTGCCTTATCACGGGGGAAATTGAAGCTATGATATCATGTTTGTGGGTGCTCTCGGTAAGGTATTCAGTGGGCAGCAAAGAGCAAAAAAGAGTAGGGGTTTAGGGGTCAGAAGTCTGGGTTCCTAAGCAGACTCTGCTACTTTCAGATCCTATGATCTTGGGCAAGTCATAGGTCTTCCCAGACCTCAGTCTCCTCACTTACAGGGACACCAGGCATTGTGGTTGTACAGGTTAAATGGGGTACAGTATGCCCGACTGGAGACACCCATCTGTGTCCTCTCCTCCGGCTCCTGGGATCCAGAGGATCACTTCTCTGTGATCTGGTATTCTACCTTCCCCTATGGTGTTAGAAGCAGACACCAAAACAAAATTAAACACACAGATTCTACTTGGGGAAATACCTGAGGGAAAATGAGTGAGCTGGAAGAAGCCAGGAGAGCCACCGCACCACACAAAGCAGTCTGACTCCAATGCAGAGAGAGGGATGGTTGAGTAGACGTGTCCTAGGCCATCCTGTGCTCCAGGATGGTTCAGCAAGGCTGTCAGCGAGTCCTCAAGCCAAAGTCTCCTGTCGGGGAAGCCCCATGTCTCTTGAAGAGAAGTCCCTGCCACTGTCATTGTCACTGGTTGGCTGGAAACAGCCCTAAGAAGTGTGGCCTCGTATATGAGTGCACGGCAGCTGGACTCCTTGCTCAATGTGGCTCCCGGTCTGCAAGGTGCGTTGTCATGGCCACCACGACTACCCAATCCTGGTATCTTTCACTTGGGTACCCACATCAGGAGCATGGTCTCCGCTCCACACCTGCACTCCCCATGGTCTCCTCACCCAGAACAGCATAGGAACCCCAGCTCGGCGACAGCTCAGGAAATACGATATTTCCCACCTCTTTATTACATTGCATAGTGAAGTTCCATGTGCCCTGTGTCTCTCTCTGTACTTGAATGCACACATGTGTAGGGATGCATGCTTATTTGTCAGTATGCATGTATATGAATGGGTATGTTTGCATGTGTGGATTAGCACTTACACGCATGTGTGTGTCAGTTTATACCATGATGCCATTATTGCCATGCTAAGCATTTAACACACAATATCTCTCATCTTTGCAACCAACTTTGAGGTAGATAAGTAGATGCCCAGATACTATCATCTTTTTGGCTTTTATTCTTTTCCCACCATGCCACTCAGATAATACATAATACAAGGCATAGCAATGTGTTAAACCAGGAATATTTTTCTTCAAAATCTGAGGTCTTGCGCTCTCCCCCACACCCCTACCCCACCCATTCATATGACTATTTGTTGCATAAAAGAAGAAAAATTAAGACAAAGGAGGGATATATATTGTGCATAGAGAAGTATAGATTGAGTAGAGATCAATGGCTGATGAAAAAAGATGCTTCCAGAAGCACCCCCCACATACTTCTATTAATATGTATCATCTGGAAACATATATTACATCCTAACTGTAAGAATTCCTAAATAATAGACAGTGATACAAATTCTAAAGAGTCTATGCAATTCGAGGCTCTGATTCTTCTGGTACAAGCCTACAGGAGATCCTTTCCTTGTCCTTCCCCCAAATTTTGGTTACCATGGCGAGTTTTCAGCCTGCCCTGTGGAGCTTGTTTTGTCCTATTTGGGAGGTGGTTTTTTGTTTTGTTTTGTTTTTTAATCTACTCCAACACGTTTGTTTACTGAATCATTTGTCTTTGCTTGTTTCCCGGCCGTATGAAACACTAGTCTGGAGAAATCGATTTAAAATCAGTTTCAATTACCATATGAGCATGTGTACTCTGCTTGAGATTTCATGAAGATTCACATTTTGTTTGGGTCCTTATCCAAGTAATCCCATTTTACAGATGAAGAACTGAGGCTCTGACAGGATAGGAGCCTTGGTTGAGTTGACGCCATTAGGAAGGGGCCAGAACAGAGGCGGGAGCTGGGCCCTGCTGACCCCAGTGTCCGGCTCTTCCCACTGTATTAACACTCTCCGGACAAAAGATGCGATCTGCCCGATTACTGGGCATTCCAGGCTGCTCGTTCGTTCTGCTGTACCCGGGGAGCCTGCAGGACCAGCCCAGCGCAGGAGGGCCACCTGGGGCCAGGGCAGGTAGACTTACCTGGAAGAGCACCAGCCTGGCTATCAGCATATCCACTTTCTTCCCATTTCCTTTCACAGCCTCCTTCCTCAGTTCACAAAGAGAGTCCAGCTCCTGCCAGTTCTGACTGCCATTCAAAAGCCTATTTTCTTTTTCAGAATTTTGAGAAAGAAAACTATCGTGTACTCAAAGGGGTTCTGGTAATCAGACGTGTCTGGAGATTTCAAGCTGTTAATGCAGAGAGGTGGCAAAAGTACTTTCTAGGATATTCTTATGGGCCCAAATGGCAGCTGGAGTCCACATCGCCAGCGTCTGGGCAGGTTTCCAAAGCGCCGCCGTAAGTGGGTGAGGGCTGTACGGATGGCCTCGATGTTTAGAGAGCACTGAACGATTTGCCAGATGCTTTCAGCTCTGCTCCCTCACTGAATTCTCATAGCAACCCCACACAGGGAGTGGTGGGACCTGTTTGCACAGCCGAGGAAACCATCGGAGAGGTGAAGTGACTTGCCCTGTGGCAGACAGCTAAGAAGTGGTGGAGGGGAGGCTCTAACCCAGTTCTCCTGACTCCAGGCCCGGCATCCCAGGGTTGTGTCTGGGTGGTCCTCATCTTCATATCAGGGGCCAAATGATAGAGTCAGGGGTAAATAGCAGACCCAAGAAATGGATGGGAACATCTGTACCAGGTCAGGAAGTTATCTCCGTTTGCTATCACCAATACCATAGACTGGGTGACTTACACAATAGTCATTTTTTTTTCTCATGGCCTGGAGGTTAGAAGGCCAAGATCAGGGTGCTGGGATGGTCAGGTTCTGGTAAAAGCTCTCTTCCTAATCTGCTGTCTTCTTGCTGTGTCCTCACATGGCTGGGAGAGAAAGCAGAGAGGGGAAGCTCTCTCTGGTCTCATAAGAACGCTAATACTATCACGTAGGCTCCATCCTAATTACCTGTCAAACGCTCCATCTCCATATGCCATTGATCAGGGTTTCAACATAAGAATTGGGGAGCGCGGGTGCAGCAGATGCATATATTCAGTCCATAGCAGATGTAGAGAGCCCTGGAGGCCTGTTTCATTTAGTGCGAAAACCAGGCACTGTGTGCTAAGCACTGGGGGATATAGCGTGGGCAAGGTCATCCAGACCCTGCTGCCCTGAGAGAGTCATAGACCAGAGGGGGAGGTCAGTGGTTACCCAGGCAGCCCCAACCCAGAGTGCTAAGCATTCTGGGAGGGAGACATGTGGCTGTGTTGGAGCGCATAAAAGGGCACCTCACCCAGACATGATATACTGGGTCACTTAATTCATTTCCTGAGTATACAAAAGTGACTTGGGATTTGAGGTAGGAGTGAAAAAGGAGGCGGTGGTTGTGGGAGAAGAGACCCAGAAAGGCTTCCCAGAAGAGGTATAGCTTTCTAGAGCTGGGGACGTAAAAGATGAGTAGGATTTTTGAGGTGTAGGGATTTGGAGGAGAAGCATGGCAGCCTAAGGAAATGGCCTGGTCTCCGGCAAAGATACAAAGAGGGGACATGCCCAGGGGACAAGAGCTCGTCTCCAGAGCCTATGGGTGAACTGCAGGGTTAGGGTAGCAGGAAACACCACTAGATAAGCAGATGGGTGGGCAAGTTAGGGCCTTACAAAGTGTGGACTTTGTCTTACAAGCCATCGGGAGCCATTGCCAGCATTTTGAGTGGGATGGTGGCACTGTTGGGCCTTCTTTTTGGAAAGGTGGTTCCCAGGGCTGATTTTGGGGAGAGGCAAGAGGGAAACATCTTGAATGGTGGTGTAGGTGTGAGAGGATAAGGGCCTTCCCCTGGGGCAACAGCTCAATCAGTGTGGTGGCCACCCGAGATGGCAGAACCAGAAAGCAAGCCCCGACCACATCTGAGAAGCAGTTGAAGATCCCCGTGGGAGAGAGAGCCAGGTCTGGTTTAGATCCAAGGGGCAAGCTGAAGGCCAGGAAGTGAAAAGAAGGAGCCAGAAGGCTACAGGAGCAAGGGGCCAGGGCAGGGGCAAAAGTGTGAGGGCTATTGCTGGAAATGAGGCACAGACTTCTGACCAAATACTGTGTGTGTGTGTGTGTGTGTGTGCGTTGAGCTGCTTGTGATACAATGTGATCTATTCAGGGTCAGGTGGTAAGCAAGGAGAGATGCCTTGGGTTAAAGGGTGACAGATCAGGAGGCTAATGAGAGCATCCTGAAGGGGTTGGATGGGCGGCACACAGCCAGAGCAAGTCACTGACGCAGGCAGTCAGCCCTTGGCCACCTGTACGGAGAGAATGGAGACCAATGCACGCACTTCCCACAGAACAATTCTGTTCCCCTCCATTGTGCTTCAGACCAGGAAAGCAGCACCCTCAGCCACACCCGCTGCCCAGTCACCACCCAGCCTCTGTGCCCTGCAGACCTGCTAAATATGCCAGACACAGAGCTAAAAACCCAGGCTTTTTTTTTTTTTTTAAAGACTTGAATCAAATTCCTTCCCGGCACTTTTCAGAGGTTTCTCGGTGGGGTGTGCCTTGAGCTCAGGGCTGAGGAAGCTGGTTTGTCTGCAGGCCAGTGGCAGTTCCAGGGGCTTCCTTTGAAAACTTCCTGCTGTGTCCAGGAGCGAGCAGCCACCCGCTGGCCTGTGAACTGCCCTGCCGGGTGAAACTCCGCATGAAAACAAGCTGCATTTCCAAGACAATCCTCCCCAGATCCTTTACAGCGCTGTGATTCTTTTCTTCCTTCCTTCCTTCCCCAGCTCAGCTCCAGTGTTCTGCCCGGCAGACTTCTGTGACAGCGTTTCACCTCCCGCTTCGCCACAGGGAGATGCCGGCTGGCTGACCCCCCTGGGCATCTGGCGCGGAGGGTACTGTACCCACACCCCGGGGCTGTCTCTGCCCTCGCGCTCTCCTGCTGCTGACGCACGCGTCCTATAATAAGCCTCTGTTACTTGGAGCTGGGGCGCTCCGTAGTAAGCCGAAACCGCTACTATATTTACACCCTTTCCACATTTAGACAAAGGCTATTTTTAACAGAAGGTCTATTTGTGGGGGTTGCCCACGTCACACTCTGTTCACATGCATCTCACCATCCTGACTCTATTATTTTGATTTCACACTTCCACCAGGTCTCTCTCCCCTTCCCTCCTGCTCTCCATCGTTTTCCTTTCTTGTTTCTTCTTCATTCCTTTCTCCAATTTCCTTCCTTTCTTTTCCCAAGAGGAAATCGGAATGCGAGGTCTTTGGCAGGCTGTGTTTTCAGGGTTTTTCTGGGGACACCCAGGGCCTTGTGCTCATGGAGCAGAGTGGGCAGTGTGGCCGCGCTGGGCTTGTGGGCTGTTTTCAGTGCCTGCTGGCGGGGGTGTGGGCCCGGGGAGGGGGGGCAGCGGCAAACACAGACCACAGTCCCGGAAGCTCCATATGGCCAAGTTTATCTGGGCGGGACCTGGGACTCTCACAGCCTGGCCCTCCTTCTCCTTGGCATTCCAGTCCTGTGTGCGTGTGCGTGTGCGTGTGCGTGTGTGTGTGTGTGTGTGTGATGCAGTCTTTTTTTTTTTTTAGCTTAGACGTTAATTCTGTCAGATTAACTTTATCAGATTTATTTTGATGAAAGGGGGTTTTATAGATTCATGATCCTCTTAAGGGAAGGGGAGGGGAAAAATCAAATCAGTGGCAATGACAGGTAATAAGTGGCCCGCTGTGGTCAAGCACTGTGCAAGGTCTGTGGAAACCCACAGAGCCTGACAAGGGTGTTGGGGGTCCTGCAAGCTCCCAGCGTACAGGCTGAGGACGTGGAGGCCCAGAGAGGTGACCACCTTAAACTCTCTGGGCTGGTGAGTGGCTTTATGGGGACTTAGAGCTACAGGTCTAGCCAAAAACGTTACGCCGGCCCCAATCTCACACTTGCCCTGCTGCTTCCTTCTCACCCGCTACGGGTCCCAGAGAACCCGTGTTGCCAGATCTTAATCTGTTCCTTTTTATTTTTTATTTTTTTTAAGATTGTATTTATTTATTTTTAGAGAGAGGAGAAGGGAGGGAGAAAGCAAGGGAGAAACAGCAATGTATGGTTGCCTCTCACATGGACCTCACTGGGGACCTCCCAACAGCCAATGCGGACTGTGGCTTCAGAGTGAAATATTTTTATTGTCTGTCTAAGGGGAGAGGCTGCTGAGATTTAAATTTGCACCCAACTGTAGTAGGAACGGACATAGGGCCAATGGTAGGATGCCCTCCCCTCCTCAGCCCCGCTTCTACAGGTTCGAGAAACTCACAGAGACCAAATGCCCCTCGGGCCCCGTCATCCGGGCCGTAAGGTTGCTGACTCTGTCTCAGACGTTTCCTGGAGCCTGATTGCTGTCTCCTTGCTGTCCTAGAGTCAGGAGCCCCAAAAGCCCAGGGGCCGAGCAGCTGTAACATTAGGGCAAGTCACATTGCTTGTATTTAATTTATTCCTCCTTAACACAGAGATAATACCACCTTGCCCACTCACCACCTCATAATCTGCAGCAAAGTTTAAGTAAGAGAATTTAGGTGACTGTGCTGCTTTCCAAGCTGGCAAATGCTATAAGACTGTTGGTTGCATCATTAGTATACATGAAAAGGGGTTCACAAGACCAAGTGACATGTTCATGGTCACACAGCAAGTAAGTGGTTGAAATAAGGACTTAAGGGTCCTGTTTCCCTCAGCAAAGGACTGAAAAGAAATTGCAGAGCCACTGGGAGGCTCAGATGCTGAGCTCTACCAGTGCCAGGCCAAATGCAGCCCAGAAATGGGGACACTGATCTGGGATGGATCCCATCGCTCTCCCCGGCTGACCCTCCCTGCACCTTTGTCCCAGTAGCTTCTCAGGCTTCTCGGCAGTGTGGGTGTCCTGCCGCAGCCAGAGCCGAAATCCCAGGGCAGTGACAGAGGAGCCAGTGTCATGGGGCTTCTGGTTTCAGGATATACTGGAAAGGTGAGAAGGAAGCTTGTCTTCCCATGGACCTGGGCCAGGGCCGGGTGGCGGGGCCTCCCCCGCCAGGAGCTGGGACGTTCCCCAGGTGCCCAGGCATCCCCAGGTCAGGAGGGCCGCCAGCGCTTTTCCAGAGCATTAGCTTGGGGCATAAAATAAATCATTCAGCCCTTTGCATGCGCCAGATGCTTTGTCAGTTCAGACAAAACCTGCCCCAGAATCAGTAACCTGGCATGGCCTGGGCTCACCAGCTTAGGGACTGGCTTGTGAGAAAGGAATTCAAGTCCCACAGAACTGCTTCTTGGAGGACTGGATGAGGAGACTGCGTTACGTTGTATACATCTAGACCACAACCTCTACGACTTTGACCTTCGTGTCTTTGGCCACACCTTTCCCGCCACTACCACCTGGCCTTCCTACCCTTGACTCCTGCCAAATTCCCACTTGTTTTCAAGACCTGGTGCAGATATTACTCCCTCTGTGAAATCTGTGCTGGTCCTTTTTTTCCCAGTCAGGAGTAATGTCCCCCTTTCTCTGGACTCTCAGGGCACTCTGTGGCCATGTCCCAGGCTGGCCGGTGCTGAATCACCTGTATGTCCAGCCTAGAGCAGAGGGGCTGCGTGGTGTATCCATGCGAGTGGAGTCAGGCTTACTTCTCACTCCTCCCCAAGGGCGGAGCAGAGCCTCGGGGCCGGACGGCCGTAGAAGTGCAGTCCACGCTTCAGTGCAGCAAGCACCCTAGTCCCCTTTCGCGCGGCCCTGCACCCGGCACCCTGCTGCCATCAGTGTGAGCCGTCTGCTCATTGATGACTTATACCTGCCCTTTCTGAGGGGACTCGCTCTCATGAGACAGTCACTGCCTCTTCAGAAGGTGACAACTTTCTCCCCACACCCACCACCCAAGCACCACCAGCCCAGGCAATGGCCAGGTGACATAGGGACCAAAAGGGCAGTCCCCTCACATCCGGGGGACAGTGCTGCAGAGTGCTCTGGGCTCCAGAGCATCAGGCCCACTTCCACCCCCTCCCCAAAGATCAGGCTGAGGCTAGGCTTTACCTGACATGACCAACCACCCCGTTTGCCCACTCTGGTTTTACCACAGAAAGTTCCAAGTCCTGAAAAATCCATCAGTTTTGGGCAAACAGACCTGATTGGTCAACCTAGGCTGGGTTGCCTGACTTAGGAAATAGAACCACAGGATATGCAGTTAAATTGACATTTCAGATCAACAAGGCACACATATTTGTTATAAGTGTGTCCCATGCAAAATTTTGAACATACTTGTAGTAACAATAGTCCTCATGTTTATTTGAAATGCAAATATAACTGGATCCCCCATATTCTACCTGGTAGCCTGCCCTTGATCACATCAGCATTCATCCCTTCTTTACCCTGACTCCCCACTCCCCCCGCCAGAGGCTTCTCCTGAGAACACTCCCCCCATAAACCACGCATACCTAATGCCTGTTTCAGGCTCTGCTTCTAGGGACCCTGACCTCTGACTGTCACTGCCTCTCTCTGCTGTCCGCAATGGCCGGAGAAGGCTCCCCATTTCTCCTGGACTCCCCAGAACACCCGTCTTTGCACCAGTCCCTTGGCACTGATGGGCAGGAAGTCCTAAGGAGGCTCCATGGTGCCCCTGGGGGGAGCCGGACCTTTAACAACAAACCCACAGGACTGGCTTCCTGAAAAGCCTCAGGAAGCCACACAGTCCTGTGACCACGGCCTTCTGTAGGGAGACTCTGCCCTCGTCGCTCGAGGACAGAGCTAGGGTTGGTGGCTTAAGACCCGAGTGTGGATTCCACGTTCTGAAACAGGAAGACTAGAGGAAATGCCTCTGGGGCACATTTCAGCTGTGATTCGGGTCGGGTGGGGGGGGGGGGATTTGTGAGCCCAACATTTGTGTTTAGTTCATAAAGTACTTGACCCCCTATCTGGCCCAGGGTGGTGCTCACAAAACTGTCGCTCTTAGTCTTTGTCAATAACAATAATAATAAATAACATCTGATTCCTCAGGTAACGTGGGATGAATCAGATGTTCTGTGTGCACCCAGGTAAACAGAGTTCAGGTAAGGCCATTCAGAGGTGGAATGAGCTGTCTCAGAAGATGGTGAGCTTCCTGTCATTCAAAGGGAAGCAATGGGGGCATGGGACAGGAAGGGACATTTATCTACCTGACAGTGGAGGTAATTTCCATCTATCATATCCCTTAATCAACCTGGGGGTATTCTGGAAGGGGCTGAGGGACAGCGTGGGGTGGGGAACACCAGCCTCTGTGGGGCTGTCCTGAAGAGCTGTGACCTTCCCGGGTCTGAGGTTCGGGGTTCTGTGCGACCCTGACATTCCACATCTGTGATAACCCGGAGGCCATTCTGGTGTGCAGGAAGGTGGCACATGGTTCCAGAACAATGCCCCGGACTGTGTGCCTACACTTTCCAGAACCGCAAACACTCCCAGACCCATTACAGGGCCAGCTGCCCTCCTGAGAGAGAAGGCCGGCCCGTGGACACTGCAGCCCCATGTCTTCCATGTCCTCCAAACACAGGAGGCAGAGTCACGCCCTTCCTCTTCTCACCCGTCCCCACACCATGCAGGCTGCCCCCTCTGCTCAGCTGCGGCGTGCTCAGTCCCCGGCCCCACCGCCGTCCTACCGACAGAACCGGCTTTCTATTCCCTCTTCCATGACCGTCACACGGACGGCCAGGGGTCCCCTCTTCACACAAAACCGGTTATGCCACAATCATGAAATCACAATCTTTGCCACAATCATGAAATCACAAGGCTGGGAGAGACTGGGCACACCTAGTCCCAACCCTGGCAGATCCATGTGTGCTGTCACCTCAAGGACACTC
Source organism: Micronycteris hirsuta (assembly GCA_004026765.1). Classification (NCBI taxonomy): domain Eukaryota; kingdom Metazoa; phylum Chordata; class Mammalia; order Chiroptera; family Phyllostomidae; genus Micronycteris; species Micronycteris hirsuta. The sequence goes on along the minus strand of PVJI01002757.1, from coordinate 14,462 downwards.
CTGCCACATGCCTGTGCTTGACCCTGTCAGGGTGGAGAGCTGGCTCCCAGAGGGGTCACCCATCCCGTCCCTTTGTTGAACTACTCAGCCCTTCGTTGGCGCATCTCATGTCCACAGGTGACCCGACATCTGTGGCTTCCTCTCCTTCATCCTCGCTCTTTCAGGGATGGCACAGAAAGTCATCTTGTTGGCCAGCCAAGAGGTGCCAGGAGGCATGTGGGGAGAAGTGTCGAGAGATGAAGTCAGAGGTGATGAGAAATGTCAGAGAAAACTGGCGGAGATGTGCGAATTCTGAAAGCGACCTGTATCCTGCGTGCTTGACATCTTCCTGCCGCGCCTTTTCAAAGTGCCCTGCTGCAGAGGTAACTCCTCGGCCCTCTGGAACACTCTGCAAACCCAAGAGCACAGGCTCTGAGCGCTACAGACAACTGGGGCATCGTGTTACCTATTGTGGTGACAAGAAAAGGTGATCAGGAAGGGAGAAGACGCAACACTGTGTCACAGGGAGGACAGTTGAAAGGACCGGGTCTGTTTAGCCAGAAGAATAGATTTGGGTGGTAAAGTAATTGTCTCTGAAAACCTTTCCTGGGGAAGAAGGACTGGACCAATTCCAGGTGGAACAAACAATTGGACTTAAGACAAAAGGGTAAGCCATCAGAGTAACCAAAAGCTTTCTGCTAGGCAGAGCTACTAACAGCGAGATGTTCCTGTCATTGAAGGTATCCTAGAGAGCTGGGGACACGGAGGGGGTCGAGCATCAGAGGACCATCAATGTAGTTCAAGCCCTGGGTGGACATTGGACTTGTAGACCTTTTATCAAGAGTCCATGAGTTTTCTTTTAGTATATACGTATCACCACCACACACACACACACACACACACACACACACACACAATGAAGCCTGGGCATTTAATACCAGAGGCTCTTTATTTTCTTTCTCAAGGTGCATCATTGTAGGGTGTGTGTCTCTTGCTTTGCTTAGGTTTGGTCATCCAGAGATTTTCCCATAGCTGACTTGGTTGTCAGCAAGTCATAAAAGCCTTTCCTCTCTCCTTGGGAGGAGCAGAGCAGATTGTCTGGATCTGCCGCGTATTGCCCTGACTCCGGGCTCAGCACCAAACGTGTTCCTTCTGCGCAGTCTGTTCCCGTTTTGACAATGCAGAGGGGAAAGCTGGAGAAAGTCCCGTCGTCAAGGGTGCTGGGAGCTGAGCGGCCAGGCTCTGCTCCTGGACCGGAGGGATCGCATTTGCATTTAAGCTCCAGAGGGACGCTGTGGGGAGGCGGGCTGGGCTCCACGCCCTTCCTCAGCATCTCTCAGAGGAAGGGCTACCTATCGTGGCCACTCCAGTGTTTTCTCGGGGACAGAGTCTGAAAGGGTTCTCCTGGGAGGAAACTCCCCTGCATCTCTCAAGTGCCCCGGAGATTAAAATAATACTCATTTGGCTTTTCTCTGCATAGGCGATGACCCGGTGCTGCGCTGCCTGAGGAGGGAGTCCTAGACTCTCTCCTTTGTTCAGATCCCAAAAGTGTTCTCATCTGGACTAGAGCGTTTTAGGTTCTGTGACCAGCCAGTGCATAGTCATTCAATGATGTTACTCAACGAGGATTTACTGGGCCCACCTCTGAGCCGGGCCGCGTACCGGGCACTGAGAAGCAAAGATGAATGAGATCCAGGATTTTTCCTCAGGAAGCTTATTGTCCAGTGGGAGAGACAAGCACAAGCAAAAACAAAACAACAACAAAAACAACCACGCGGTGAGGACTAGTGTCTGGGAGCCTCAGAGGCAACGACCTCCCGGAAGGGATGCTTGAGATGCGCTTTCAAAGACAAGCAGGATTTTACGAAAGGCATGGGAAGCGTCGGGGTGGGAGGTGGGTCTATGGACGCGAAGGCATGGAAAGGATGTGGAAGCGCTTTGCTTATTTAAGGAGCCCCCATGCTCTGACATGACCAGAGCCACTTATGATGCAGGCAGAGAAGTGCCCAGAATGAAGCTAGAGAACTGGTTTCAACCAGGGGCGATTTTGTCCTCCAGGGACATTTGTTTGTCACAAGGGGAGGGGGGTGGCCACTACTGGCATCAAGGGTGAGCCAGAGATCTGTTCAGCATCCCGCAGTGTCCTGGGCAGCCCCGCCACCGTCATCTGCTCCACCCAGTGTCAACAGTGCCGAGACAGAGAGACCCTGAGCCAGTGCCAGAGAGAGGCAGCAGCCGCATCGTGAAGGCTGGGGCTCCTTTAGGGGCATTTTCTGAGGGTCATGCCAAGAAGGCACCCAGGGGAGAGAGAGCAGGGCAACATAAGGTTTTTAGACCCTGTGATCTGCGGTCCCCCTTACCTGTGTCCCCGCCAGCCCTCTCAGCTGTTTTTCTGCACACATCTGATAAGCCTGCACCCAGCGTCTTCTTCAACTTGCTGATAAGAATAGTAAACACAGAAATTTCTGAGGCAAATAATGCCTGAGGTTCATGTAACATCACTTAATTTACAGGCCATCTTGATGCCTCATCTCATTTTATTCTCCCTGCAAAAGAGGAAAATGAAGCTCAGAGATATTCTGCAATCTAGGATTTGTTTGACTGCAACCAGTTCAGCTCCTACCTCTTCTCCCAGGCCCTGCATGCACCGGGGATCCATCCTTCTGGCCACAGGAGATGCTGGGAGTATCCTCCCTGCTGGCTTTAACAGCTTCCTTTCTAGCTTCCTGGATTTGTATCTATGTGAGGGACCAAGAGCAGGCCCCCTGACTCCCTCTGACCATAGCCATGACACCCACATACCCTTCTGACCAGAGGGGACTTCACACTCCCCATGGTGACCTGGCCACCTTGGTAAAAGGACCTGCCTTGGCTGACATGTCAGGGACAGCTGCTCAGCTCATGTCTCCGCCCAGGAGGCATTACTGACCCTGTGATTTGGCCCTTCATCTGAACTGGCAGATGGGCACAGGTCCTGTGTGGTGACGCGGCTCCCCCTTGACTGAGAGCAGAGGACAGCACCAGTCAGCTGAGTGGCGGGACTTTTCCAAGTGGAACCCCCAAACACCACTGACCTGATGATATGTGGCTGTCCTCCGGGGCAGTGTCACCACACCGACCGTGCCGGGTCACAGGCTGCACGAGCGCTCCCCGGAGTCGGCACTCGCTGTTGGAACAGCTTGTTCAACGCCCATTCGTCTGTGGTTCAGAGGTTTATAACTGACAGTCTTCTACTCCAATAGCTTGTAAGCTCATCGAGAACTGGTTTCCTGCATTCCCAGAGCTACCGCCATCTTCCCAGATAAAGAAAAATAACCTAGGGCCTCCCCTCTCCATTCATCTTTTACAACGCCTTAATTACAAGCCCAAAGAAAAGAATCAAGAGCAATGAATTATTCCCTTGTTTGTATTTATTTATGTATAGATGGTATACAATGTCATGTCTATTATATTCGTTTCAGGTGTGCCATACAGTGACTTGACATTTTTATGCCTTACACCCTGACCACGCCACTGATTTTAGTCATCACCTGTCACCGTGCAAACTTAGCACACTACTGTTGACTGTATTCCCCTTCACCTTTTCCACCCGACCCTTCTCTCTCTCTGGTCTCTGTTTCTATGGGTCTGTTTTTGTTTTGTTTTATCTGTTCATTTGTTTTGTTTTTCTAAGATTCCACACGTAACTGAAACCATATGCAGTACATGGTCTAGGACCCCTCCCTCCTCACTCTGTCTTTCTCTGTCCGATTTATCTCACTGAGCATCGCACCCCCAGGTCCATCGATGCTGTTGCAAATGGCAAGATTTCACTGTTTTTTGTTCATGTGTGGTATTCCATTGTGTGTGAATAGCAGGTTTTCTTTATCCATTTCTCTACTGAGGGACACCTAGTTTGCTTCCATATCTTAGCTATTATAAATAACACTGCAGTGAACATGGGGGGGGGGTGCACATATCTTTTTGAATTAGCGTTTCTATTTTCTTTGGTTAAATACCCAGAAGTAGAATTGCTGGATCATAGGGTGGATCTCGCTCTAGTTTTCTGAGGAATTTTCATATTGTTTTCCATAGTGGCTTCACCAATTTGAAATCCCACCAACAGTACGTAAGGGTTATCTTTTCTCCACTTCCTTGCCAGTGCATGCTATTTGTCGGCTTTTAATAACAGCCATTCTGACAGGTGTGAGGTGGTATCTCATTGTGGTTTTGATTTGCATTTCCCTGATGATTAGTGCTATTGAGCATCTTTTCATATATCTATTGGCCATCTGTATGTATTCATTAGAAAAATGCCTTTTCGTGTCCTCTGCCCATTCAGGGCAATGAATCTTCATAAAATAACAAGATCCAGCTTGGTATCAGGCCCACCTTGTCCTGCCCCATCAAACTTCTTAGCCTCAGCAGCATCCCAGGGTGGCTGCCCACTGTCCTCTCCAGTGTGGCTCAGTGGTTCTCTCTCGCTGACCATGGCTCTGTCCCTCTGCAGTACTATCGTTCCTTCTCCTGCACTGTCCAGCCACTTTGCCACTACTACAGTTGTGGGCAGCACCTGGCCTCGGGCTGCAGAGTGGGATGGATAAGAGGAAACAAGAGCAGATGGAGCAAAGAGGTGGCTACAGCAAAGCAGGCGAGAGATGACGGTGGCTGGGACTAGGGTCGTGAGTGATTACAGAAAAGGGGGAAGTGACGGTCCCAAAGCTGAGCCTGTGTCAGAAAGAATGTCAATGGGCTCAAGCCCCAGATGGGGCAAGGGGCAGGAGAGGAGTCCTTTCCGACCCTGAGAACTTTATATAAGAAAGGGGCTGCGTTGCTGGGAGCTGCGCCATGGCTCTGATCCCAGACAGCACGTATCCCTTTCCTGGGTGCAGGACGGCAGCACCCATTTCTCCAGGAGCCAAGTGCTTGCATTTCCCAATGATGTGTCCTCCGGAGGCACCCAGACCTTCTCAGGATGTGCTTGGTCATCACCCCAAGCCACCTGCTCAGCAGGAGGTGGTGGGATCAGAGCCCAGGGGTTTGACCCAGAGAGGGGACTCTGTATCTAACCATGGGACACTGTGACAATGAGGCAGCCACTGTGTCAAATGGCTGCTCTGATAGGGTTTCTAAAAATACCCCTGGTCCTGCTGCTCATGGGGCACCAACCCAACCTCGTGAGTGCCAAGCAGACAGACCTGCGTAGCCTGCTCCCTCCTCACTCTCCCCACTGCCTCCTCTCTAGCTCAGGTTCATCTACTCTCACCCAGATTATCACACTCGCCGCCAGCTGCTCTCCCTTCTCCACATGGACCGCCAGATGGTAACTGAAAAACACCAGGACCACCCCATCGCCAAAGCCGATTCACTCATTCGTTCACTCACCCATTCACCCAATCACTCAACACGCATCCAGCACATGATGAACGTGCCAATGTTGAGTGCCTTTTCTAGGCCCAGCCTTGTCATAGAGGCTACGGATTGGGTGAACAAAGCCAAACACGAAGGAGTAAATGCTGTGGGAGTTCATTGATGTGACTCTCAAGAATAGGCAGATCTGATCTGGAGTGATGGAAATCAGCATTCTGACCCCTCTGGGTGATGGAGTGAGAAAGGGCAGGGGGCAGTTTTCTGGGACCTGGAAGTGTTCTGTCTCTTGATCTGTGATGTCTCGTGGTTACAATAACATATAAAAATGTACTGAGCCGTATGCTTAAGATTTGTGCTCTTTACTATGTATGTTATGCCACAATCATTTTTAAATGTATATAAAGTATTCCCGAGGTTTTACTTTTTAGAGCTAGATACATATCCATGACTCGAGAATCAAGAAGAAAGCTGCATCGCAGAATTTTAGCTATGCCTCTGATTGGTGAGCTAAGGGCAAATTTTTCCTCGCCTTTATACTTTTCTGAATTTCTCAACTATTCTACACTAAATATATTTTGCTTATGTAATGAGATTAAATATATTGAGTGCTATTTTGAAGGTAATAATCCTGGAAGAGAAACATTCAGCAAGCACGAGGCAAGTGGCTCCCTTCCCAGAGGGACAGGCCTGCTCAGGAGCTTTCGCCCTCTTAGGCGGTGAGCACATGGGTGTAGGAACCCTGGGCCAGGTCTCTTGGGTTTCAGCACAACTAAATAAAGCTCCTGGCCCACGGAGAGCCGTGAGGTGGGGCTGCTGGAGGAACCCTGGGGCTTTCCTCTCATTCCCGAGGGTTAGGAGCCTCCTGGACATTCGGAGGCCCTGCCAGGCCCATTCCCATGCCTGCAGCCTAGAACTTGCCTGGCTCTGGTCTCCTGCATTTGTGGTCTTCAGGGCTGGGGATCCCGCCCCACAGCTGCACCAAGGCCTCTCTGCTGAAGGGAGAGTGACTTCAGGACCCCTCCCCTCATCCCATCAGCAAGAAGGACCTGCCAGTGTGGATCATTTGGAGCCACTGTAAGGTAGAGGGAGCTGAGGGTGGGACTATTAAAACAAACACAGCCCTGGCTGGTGTAGCTCAGTGGATTGAGCGCGGATTGGGAACCAAAGGTTCCTGGTTCGATTCCCAGTCAGGGCACATGCCTGGGTTGCAGGCCAGGTCCCCAGTGAGGGCCATGTGAGAGGCAACCATACATTGCTGTTTCTCTCCCTCTCTTTCTCCCTCCCTTCCCCTCTCTCTAACAATAAATAAAATCTTTAACAAAAAAAACATAAAACCTGACTAAACCCTGGACACTCAGAGGAAGGAAGAAAAGGGAACTTGGAGGAATCGCTCAGGGCCTTGGTTTTCTCACCAGGAAATGGGGCTGTTGTGAGAATAGCATATGAATGAGCATATGGAAAGTGCTGGAATTGGGGGCTGGTTTTGTGTTCTGCTTTTGCTGACATTTGGGGAGACGGAGGCCTGTGGCATGGCTGGCTCCATTCGGCTCCCACCACCTGTGCAGAGCAAGGGGTGGGAGACATTTTTGCGCCCCAAACCTGATATCTGCATTGGCAAAGCCAATGGGGTCATGTGGTGAATATCTGTTTTTGATTCACAAATGTATTTTGTATTTCCAGCCCAGATCCTAAAGCCAGTTGCCCCTCCCCCCGGCTCCGTCTCCCGCCCCCTGACATGCAGGCTCCCGCAGAGCAGTCATGTGAGGCCTTCTCAGATTGAGCGCAGGAACGAGCCCGCAGCCCAGCTCTGCCCTGTGACACACACAGCCTCCAGCGATCACATGGCCTCCAGCTGCCACCACCTGCCCTCTGTCCCCAGCCCAGTGCCCTCTCCCTGGCAGGCTTCCTGAGCTGACTCATCCCTCTAGGCTGTGAGCTTGGCAGACAGCGGGACTGAGTGACAGAGGGTGGGGGCCAGCAAGCTTGAAACGTTTGGGTCCCGGCCGACCTCGAGGTGGAACCCCATCCAGGAGTCTCCTCGATACCACGTGGTGCTGTCCGCAGGTAGGCGCCCTGCTGGCCTGACTCGGAGGTGGACAGAGCTGCTGCCAGCTGGCTCCGCACAGCCAGGGGCCCAGGAGCAGCGAGTCTGAGCCAGAGGTGCTGACACAGGCTGTGCGGGGAGCCAAGGGCACCGTCCAGCTGTGTACCTCGTGGAAAGGCTGGAAGCCAGGAGTCGCCAGCCTTTGGAAGGAGGGAAGAGGACAACTACAGGCAGGGCCATCTGTATACATAATCAAAAATAAATAAATGAATAAACCTCGAGACCAGTGGTTCTCAACTGAGAGTGATTTTGCTACCCTGGGAAAAACGTCTGGAGATGGTTTTTGTTGTCACAACCGAAACAGCGCTACTGGCATCCAGAAGGGAGAGGCCAGGGAAGCTGTTGCTAAGCAGCCTCCTATGGAGCGCAGGCCCGCTGCCCATAACACGGGACCCCCCAGCCCCACGTGTCAATAGTGCAATGGTTAAGAAGCTCTTCTCTGGAGAGAAAACAGCCCTCCCGGGGAAGATGTGATCAGGGCCCCACGAATGAACCCTCCTGCCCCACCAGAGTGAGCTGTGACTGTCCCTCCAGGCTTTGAACCTTGCAAGCCTTCGAACCTTGCAAGCCTTCCTTCTATGACCTGCTCTGGCTTACCCTTCAGCCTCCCCTCCTGGTGGGCTTTGGTCACACCGCACCACTCACAGTATCCCAGTACCCCAACACCGCTGCCCTTAAGGGGGTCCCCTGTCCTTTCTCAGATGCTCTCCTCTGCTTCCATCTGGCAGGTACTTGCCCATCCTTCTGGGTCCACCAGTGCCACTTCCTCATCTAAGAAGCCCCATACTCCCTTGTCCCTGCGACAGCATGCGGCACCTCTACCATCGAACACCACACAGGGTCAGCACTGGGATGGCAGGTATGGATGTCTGTCTCTCCCACCAGGCTCTGGGTTTCCTGAACATCTAGGTCCATCTCCCTAGTGCCCGGGGAGAGCTTGAATAACGGGAGCTGCTCTCCTTCATGTCTCTCCTTGACCTTGGGGTGGCTGGGGCCATCTAGGAGACAACATGAAAAACATTTCAGGGTCTTCCTACCTGCAAGGTGAGGGAGCTGGAGAGTGACACCCAATTTCCATTTGTCACTGGCAGAGGGCTGCTTTCTGGGGGTGTTAACTTCAATGACCTGCCTCCAAGAGAAAGGAGGAGAGTCCCAGTGGGGCAGTAGGGGCCTGCGGCACATTCTGGAATGGTAAATGCAGTATCTGCTTCATCAGGGGTCAGCAGATTTTTTCTTAAAGGCCCAGAGAGAAAACTTGTGGGCCATGTGGTTTCTGACGCAACTAGTCGACTCTGCCGTGGTAGCTCAGCCACAGATAATATGTAAACAAACAGAACTGGCTTTACCCAAATATGATTTTTTATTTACAAAACAGACAGCCAACCTGCGGGCTGTAGTTTGCAGATCCCTAGGCTACATGTGTAATGCATCCCATTTTGCAGATAGAGAAACAAGGCCCAGCAGAGAAAAGTAACTGGTCACGTAGCCAGCCAGAGGCATGTCTGACTTTCTGCCCAGTATTCCATCCACTATACCTAGACTATTTACTGGGATGGTTTTTAGGAAACTGGCAGCCAGAACTCTTCCAGGGGGTGTTTACCTAACCCATAATTCTTTTTATTTTATTTGTTTAATTATTTTTCAACTACAGTTGTCTCCATTTTCTCCCACCACTCTCTCCCACCCCACCAACCCTTCCCTCCCACCCTCAATACTACCCCCCTTTGGCTTTGTCATGGGTCCTTTATACATGTTCCTTGATGATCCTTCCCCTTCTTTCTCCCATTTTTTTCCCTTCTCTTTCCCCTCTGGTTACTGTCAGTTTGTTCTTTATTTCAATGTCTCTGGTTATATTTTGCTTGCTTCTTTGTTTTGTTGATTAGGTTCCACTTATAGGTGAGATGATATGGTATTTGTCTTTCACCTCCTGGCTTCTTTCACTTAGCATAGTGCTTCCCAGTTCCTTCCATGCTGATGCAAAGGGTAGGAGCTCCTTCTTTCTCTCTGCTGCGTAGTATTCCATTGTGTAAATGTACCATAGTTTTTTGATCCACTCCTTTACTGATGGGCACTTAGGTTGCTTCCAGCACTTGACTATTGTAAATTGTGCTGCTATAAACATTAGGGTGCATAGGTTCTTTTGAATTGGTGTCTCTGGATTCTAAGTGTATAATCCCAGCAGTGGAATTGCCAGATCAAAAGGCAGTTCCATTTTAAGTTTTTTGAGGAAGTTCGGTACTGCTTTCCACAGTGGCTGCACCAGTCTGCATTCCCACCAACAGTGCACTGGGATTCCCTTTTCTCCACAACCTCGCCAGCACTTGTTGTTTGTTGATTTATTAAATGATAGCCATTCTGACTTGTGTGAGGTGCTATCTCATTGTGGTTTTAATGTGCATCTCTCTGATGGCTAGTGATACTGAGCATCCTTTCAGACGTCTCTGGGCCCTCTCTGTATGTCCTCCTTAGAGAAGTGTCTGTTCAGGTCCTTTGCCCATTTTTTAATTGGATTGTTTGCCTTCCTGGAGTGGAGCCGTGTGAGTTCTTTATACGTAACCCATAATTCTTAAATGGCAGCTGTTGTTTCCTCTTAGTGGCCAGAGAAGCCTCAGGGACTCCAGCCTTTTGGCCTGCAGGGAGTGCTCAGAGCCACTTCTGGAAGCATCACTGAGTGAGGCTGCTTCGGGAGCATCCCCATGCCAGGCCCTCTTCCGTCAATCTCTGCTGCAGCTACCTTGGCCAAGCATCTCCCAAAGGCGGCCACAAAGCACAGAGTGAGAAAGCAGTTAGAACTTCGGAGCCTGTAAAAATCTAAAAATATCCAGGAATGTGTGCACATATGTGGCCCTTCTGTGATCAAAACATCTGGGAAGAAGATCAAATGTTCCTGCTTTAATTTGCCTGAAATTCTGTGAGGACTTGGGAAGGAAAAGGAAGTTGAAAGTCACTGACTTTACTTGGGGTGGGGGGAAGACGTCACAAGAGTTTCGTTTTCTTAAGACAAAACAAGTTAGGTGCACGCAGAATCCTCCCCCCCACCCCCCGGAAGTCCTTGGGATTCTGGGGGTTGTTTCTCATAACGGGGGCGGAAAGTTCATTGGCTACAGGCTTGAATTCCTGATTTGATGCCTTTAAAACAGAAAAAAGAAGATTAAAATACCAAGTCCTTTAATCAAAACATTAAGAGCTATGATAATGTACTGAATTATCAAATGTCGGGTGTGAAGCGGGCCTAGTGCGAGCCAAGCATTTGTCAGATGAGGAAACTGAGACCCAGAGGGAGGGCTTTCCTCGTGTCCCATGAGAGGTGGCAGAGGCAGAGCTACAGTGCATGCATCCTGACTCCCAGACCAAGCGTGTGTCGGGAAGTAGAGTAGAAGGAAAAGGTCAATCCTGGTTCTGCTACTCCCAAGCTGTGAGACTTGTCTATATGCTAAAGATGCTAATGGTTAGTTTTGTCTATAAGAAGCCAGGATCAAGACAAGACTTCTGGATCTCGTTCAGCTGTTTTCAGTAGATATACCTGCAGAGTCTTTGAAGGCAGATGCCCACACTTTTCATTATGAGTCCTGGCTCCTTACCCTTAGAGAATGTCTTGGTAGTTTGGGTTGGCTGATATGTGAGCCTGGAATTCCATTTGACCTCTGGCTTGAATCATTGTCCAGAAGCAGGTAAAACTGGCTCATCGGGCACCCTTTCTTCATGCCCTAAAGCTTAGGACAGCCTGACTCAGTTACCTATCCACGCCTTTTTTCCAACTGCACACACACCACACTTCTGTTTCCACTGGCCTTTGAGATGCTGACAGTGACCTCTTGGCCACGCCTCACTTAGGAGATGAGAGGAAGGCTCAAGGTTGGATTCTCCAAAGATGCAAAGGGAGGAGGGTCTAAGCAGAGCCCAGAACTTTTCAACCTGTCCCTCATCTTGGAGAACTGTAATTCAGACATGCCCCCGACTTGATCTCCACCAGAGATGAGACATAGTGCACCCTCTAGAGGCCAGCCTTTTTGTTGAACTCCAGTTAGTCCAATGGGCTCCTCAATGACCAAATCCACCAAAGGCATAGATGACCCCCGTAAGAGAAAAAAGCATGAATTATCAGAACAGTCTTGGTAGTATCTTAGCAATGTTGTTTCGCTAATCCTTTCCACTGTTTCTGTGTCCCACTCAGTCCCCCATGGGATTACTGAGATAGGAAGTTCACACTCCTGAGGTCTTTACAAATGCCTCTTTGGTGCTGCCTGCACTCCCTGCACTAAGCTGAAAAGTCACGCTCTCTCATCTTAACCATGTGGCCAACAAGCTTGAAGATGACATAATGGAAATGGACTTCCAAGAGCAATAAACCATGGTTGCAATAGAAGCACCCACATTTGCCACCACGCCATCAAGTTATCATAAATGTACCCCATCTTATTTCAACGAGTCTCCCTTTGCCACGGAGATAAAAATTTCCTTTGCACCTTATTTCTTCTTATTCTGCTTGATTCCAACCACAAGAGTGGTGGAAGCCATAGGAGCCAGGGAGGAAACCGAACCTCTTCTTCTGTAGCTGAACCGGGCATCTTCCATGGCATCAATTGTCACTCATCCCGAGCCGGGTCGATCCACCACTTGCTGTCTCAAGTGTCCCACTTCTCCAAAGGTCCAAAGGGTCAACAAGACAAATTGAGGTACCAGGGCTCACTGTGGCACCTGGAAAGCACAAGCTAATCTCAAAGCCAAATGCCAACCACATATGCCAGCTTCTAGGAGATAAAGACCTGGGGCTAAATGGGTGAAAAGACTCCTCCTTAATGACCATCACTGGGGATTGAAGAGCATCCAAGTAGCAGGAATGGGCTTCATCTTATCCCCATTTCTGGAGCTGTCTTATTTTACATTTTGGGGGTCACATGCCATGGGCATTTTTCATTGGGGAGGTAAGCAAATAGGGCCAGAGAGCTACTTGGTCTGCTGCTAGTCTAAGTATTAGGCTGGAGGATAAATATGAAGTCACATTGATCCTGAAATACACTTTTAATTTCTATATTTTGTAGATATGGGACTGATCTTGTGGATTCTTAGAGATACTGTTGACAAAAATGACCTTATATCCAGGTGTGCTCCGGAAAGCCTCAGTTTATATTTGTTGTCCTGACTTTCTGTCTGGTTTAGCATTTATCAATTATATATATTATTTTCATTGTGGGGGGTTATTTCATTCTCTTATGCATACTGTATCAATCTGTCTGGGGAGCTTGGTTGTACAAAGTGACTGAGCAAATTTCTAGATGGAAGTTAGAACAGGTGAGACTACACAGCTTAACTAACAAGGAACCATAAGGAAAATGGGATGAGCTGCCCCTTCATTGGTTCTAGGTCTAGCCACAAGAGAAGAGGCAAGGATTAGACAAGAGGCCTCGTGAATAGCTGAGCAGGACTTTGCTGATACTCTTGATTTTGGGGGCTCAACACTACATTGCTAAGTCAAAGAAAGAAGATCAAAATATGGGAGCGTGTTGGTTGCAGGCTCCAACTTCTAGAGGAAAGTTAAGTGCCTTCTCACACAGTCTACTCATAAGCAGGAGTTTTCTGACACGGGTGATAGGCACTGCTCTGCTAAGGCGCTAAGATAAAGATGGTGAAAGGATTTTAAACGCTCGCCAACTCCAATCATCTAGCATAGCTGCTTAGGGCACCACGTTGAGAAAGATCCTAGGTTTGGCAAGAATGAGGGCCACCCTGGATTTGGGATGGTGGCTGTGGTTCAGGAGCACAGAGCATCTGCATGCATCTCGGTAATGTGCCATGTCTGTACTAACAGGAAGAACTTTCAACAGGAGGAAAAAAGAACTCTAAAAATTCTTCCTTCCACACGGCCTGTCCTATTGCATCTTTTCCCCTTTTGGATTGATTGTCTGTAAGTCTAGTTGGCTAAGAAGGGGCTGCTCTACCTTATGAGACTGCTCTCTCCTGCCATTGACTGTGTAAGTGCAGGTAGGGTGAGAGATTTAAGCCAATGTCATCAGAACTTAGGAAAACACTCTTTCCCTTTATGCTCTTTCCCTTGGGTGTGTCCTTCCTTGGTTCCCCCCATGGGAATGACAGCTTTCAAGAATGAGTTAGGATGGTTTTCCATGTAGGCCTTAGTCCAACCTGCAACACAAAGGCAGTCCTCATGATTCAGGTGTGGTCTACACTATCTCTCCAGGATGGGAAGAGTTGGTACGACAGCTCTCTCTACAGTTAAAAAGTTTCCTCTTACTGGTTTTGTTCATTTGTACCTTGCACACAGCCAGCAGGAATGCTGCCAGACAAGGAACACAGCTGATGAAGGACTCAGAACTTTGAGATCTCAGCCAAATATCTTGCCAACTTACCACCACTACCAATAATACATATTTTCCTGGTGACGTAAGGGTTATAGACTGTATATATGGAGCGCCCAACACTCAGGTAGTTCCTCCACAGGTCGCTATGACTGTTATCATTGTAATGATGACCAATGTCACTTGAAGACCAAATTTCTCCTCATCGGACTTGATTTTGGGCCAAAATAATATATACTGCGGTGACTGGAGGTAATTTTCTTGAGGAAATATCTAGACGAACCCAGGGCGCTGGTGTTTGTGTCATGCTTGGCTGTCTCCCTCCCAGGATTCCAGCCACTCTTGGTCCGACCAGCACCCAGCTCTGGCGTTGCTCACCATGGGCAAAGGATGCCTTCAGGGCAAACGATCACCACAGAGGAGAAGGTAAAGGGAGGGATATTTTAACGGGTTGAGGGAGAAATTGACAGTGGTTAGAGTCTCCAAAATGAAAAGGCTGCCTCTGGAGATTGTAAGTACTCTGTCTCTGGAGGGGAACTAGCCAAAACAGGTAAACTTTTAGTGGAAATGCTGTAGAAGAGTTTACAGCCTCAAAAGGAGATAAACCCGTTAGGTCTCTCTCCATATCTAGAATCTACGATTCTGAGTCTCTTCACCACTCCAGCCCTCAGTTTCCTGATCTTTAAAATGACTCCTGAGGACCTTTCCTGCTCTTT